>PVJX010036589.1:0-17595 GCA_004027295.1 Dolichotis patagonum
TCTTAAATATATATGCACCAAATTCCAGAGCACCCAGCTATATAAAGCAAATACTAACAGAAATGAAAAATCAAATAAGCAATAATACAATTATAACAGGAGACTTTAACACACCATTGACCCAAAGGGACAGATCAACTAGACAGAAAATCAGCAAAGACATAACAGAACTGAATCACACCTATGAACAAATGGACTTAATATATGTATACAGAGTGTTCCATCTGACAACTTCAGAATACACCTTCTTCTCAGCAGTACATGGGACATTCTCTAAAATAGACCATATACTAGCCCACAGAACATATTTAAGTAAATGCAAAAGGATTGAAATTATCCCATGCATGTTATCAGATCATAGTGCTGTGAAACTAGAAATTAGTGATAAAAGAAATTGCAAAAAACCTACAAACACATGGAAACTGAATAATACACTCCTGAGCAATCAGTGGGTCACAGACGAAATTAAAGAAGAAATTAAACAATATTTACAAGTAAATGAAAATACAGACACAACTTACCTGATTTTGTGGAATGCAATGAAACCAGTCCTTAGATGAAAATTTATTGCATTGAGTTCCCACATCAGGAAGACAGAACAAACACAAATAAACAACATGATGCTACAACTCAAACATCTAGAAAAAGAAGAGCAAGCCAAGCCCAAAGCCAAAAGAAGGGATCTGATCTGCTCTGCACTGCCCCCTTTTGTTTTATTCTCTTTTAAATAAAATAAATAAATAAATAAAAATTATAAAATAAGATGATGGAAATTGAATAACAGCAAAATCAATGGAAAGGTATCCCATTTCAAGGATTATAAGAAATAATAAGTTTAAAAAACTATACTACTCAAAGTGATCTATAAATTAAGTGCAGTGGTTATCAATACACTGATGATATTTTTCATAGGAATTGAAAAATCTCAAAATTTGTATGAAAACACAAAAAAACTTGTAATAACTAAAGCAATCTTAACGAGGAAAGAACAGGAAAAGCAAAGAAAAATGTAAAAAAGAAAGAGAAAGGCTCACCAAGCTTTATTGAGCCTTTAAGGCTCCACTGTGTTCACAAAGACAATCCGAAATTCCACAAAAGTGCGGTAATCGAAACATCATTGTGTGACATAAAATGGATATGAAAAGAATGGAGAGTCCAGAAATAAATTCACATTATACTCTGTTGATCTGGGACAAAGCAGCCAAGAAACAAAATCTAAAAAAGATGTTGGAAAAACTGGATATCCACATGTAGATTTGTATATTTCATCTAATATGTAAAAATAAATGCAAAACATATTAAAGAGTTAAACACAACTTGATACTGTAAAAGTATTTGAAAAAAATCATAGCAAATTCTGACATTGGTTTAGACAATAAAATCTTTGGCTTCTATGAGCACAGGAAATGAAGGTGAAGCTAAATAGGAAGATTACATCAAACTGCTAAGCTCAAGAAAAGCAAAGGAAATAATCACTAGAGTGAAGAGACAAGCTATGCAATGGAAGAAATATTTGAAGACCATACAGTTAATAAACAATTAATATCCAAAACTTTTATGGAAATAAAATCTCAGTAACAAGAAAATAATAATCTAAAAATAAGTAATAGAGTTGAATAAGCATTTTTTTGGGAAAAATGTCACACAAAGAGTTGACAGGCATATGAGTAAGTCTCAGCACCAATAATTACCAGAGAAACACAAATTAGAGCCACAGGGAGTTACAATCTCACACCTATTTCATCTAGTGTTTGCAGCTATGTGTGTTAGTGTAACCAGTAAGGAAATAGCAAGATTTCTTAAAGTCTTAAAAACATAACTGAGATATGTTCACACAATCATTCTAAGGTATATGTCCAAAGAAATTTAAGTCAATATGACAAAGAGATATTTGAATTTTCATATTCATTAAAATAATATCCTCATAACTAAGGTCCATCAGCCATAAAAAATGACAAGGTCTCTGTAATTACTACACACTTTGGAAGTTAATCAGCCATAAATATAAAGAAATTCTGTTATCTGCAGGAAAAAGATGAACTTGGAGAACATTAAGGGGAATAAAGCAGGGATAGAAAGATATCACATGGTCTCAGTCTGTAGGATATAAAAAAGTTGAAATCATTTAAGTTGACAGTAAAAGGTGGTTACCAGGATTTGACAGAGTGATCTCCAAAGAATAGAAATTTTCATTTAAATAAGAAAGATAAATATGAAAAATTATAATACAACATGGTAACTATAAATGATAATAATTGGTTCATGAGAAGAGGAGATTTTGTTTCCTCATCACAAAAACTAATAGCATGTGAGATCATGCAAGGTATTATATGTAGGTGTCAAAGGTCTGTAAGTTTTGTCTACTAAAAATGAAAAGTGTAAACTGCTTCTTATTTTAATATCTAAGTATATTTTAAAATCTATTAATGAAAATGCATTAATTTCCTGGTAATTGTTATTTGCATATATTTTCTGAGATATATAAATTATCTTCTACAATGAAAATCCAGATTTAAACAGAACTTTTAATGCTACATATGCCAAATGATTACCCTAAAATGAATAGTGATTTCAGTGACTCAAACCAACAAATTCTAGCAGCAAGTAAAAAAGATAGTATTATAGAAAATAATGTTATATTAATTCTGAAATATAAACTAACAAAAAGCATAACAAATACAAAATAAAACTAACCAGTGTTTGGTTCTGTTTGTTCATGATGTAAACACATTGGGTGTAATAGCAGGTGTAGAAAATACAGCACATCTTTATTTCCACAGCCACACAATGACAATCCATCAGAACTATCTAGCACACAATTACACAAAAAATACCAATTTTAGGAGGCATTTCCATCTGTGAGCTATTGGACTCACATTCTGAGCAAATTCTTGCCTTCTAACAATTTCAGAATTATGGCTTCTTATTTCAGTTGGCAGTCAGCACTTGCCTTTCCTTCTGTTTCTACACCACTGCTCTCTTTTCCTCCAAATAGGTTTCCATGGAGTTTGGATAACAAAATGTTCATACAATCTTACAACTTTTCATTTCTGGTTGATCTCTAGAAATAGTTGTTGTAAATTTCTATTATTGATCTAGAATTTTAGAAACTTTCTTTGGAACCTACTGTTTGCTGAAATTAGATGCAATTTCAATTGAATATTGGAAAATGGATTATACTCATCTTTCAATGACAACCACTTTAAAATGCTAGGAAACAGACAAAAACACAGAATTGCTATTTGAATATGATTTTTTAACCTGATACATCTGCTCATTAGGGTTGCCATAAGATATATCTCAGATCAGGTGTCAGCTCAATAAGTGGATTTTTCTTGCTCTTTTGAATTTTAGAAGTAGAAATGGAGATATTAACCAAGTTGTTTCCTTCTGAGTGCAAAGAAGATAGTGTCTATTGCAGATTCATCTGGTTGGCTTGTGGGTTTCTTCTCCCTATTTTTTCACATTGTCTCCATGAAGTATGTGGATGTGCTTAAATCTTATCTTCTTATGAGGACAACAATTACATTTGATGAGGGCCCACATTCATAATTTCATGTTAATTTAAATGACTTTTAAGGATTGTTTTCAAATATGGACATATTCTAAGCTACTATTGGTATAAATTTTAAAACATGAATATTTGAGTGTACATAATTCAAGTTGAGACACTTTGTTTATGCTTCAACATTTCATTTATTCCTACATATTAGAGGGGAAATATGGAGTGATTTTTTTACCTTTTTAAATTCTTTTTTATGTCAAAGAGGGTAAAATTAAGCACAACAAAATAGAACACAAGACAGCAATGTAAGAGACATAAATTTCAAAGCAAGACAATCAGAGATCTTCACTATCATATTATCTCTTGTTTTCTTCCAAATAGTTGTCCATATCTTCACATACAGAGAATTCACATGAAACAACATAGTATGGAACTGATCTGAACAGGATGAGGAAGACATTTTAGGTCTTCAAGACCAGACAATAGGGAAGCCAAGAATGGTTGCTTTAGTGCCTCTCACTCTCTTCAAAATAGCTGTCCATACCTTCATGTATGTTGAACTTAAACAAAACAAAACAGGCTAAAATCACTCTGAACAAAGAATGATAGTATTGCTGGATTTCATATCATGACACTTCAAAATCAGCACTGGGTACTGTATTGTCTCTTTTCCTTCAAAGTAGTTGTTCATTTCAAGTGTTAAATAATTGGTTCTCACAAACTATTTATAAGTTCTATACATTCATGAGTCTCTACATGTATATCTATCCTTTCTGTATTAGAGGAAAAAACAAAACAAATCAAGACAAAACAAAACAAATTCCTAGAAAAACCTGAAATGAAAGTCATATAAAACTGCAATGCAAGGTGATCTATAATGGTTACTATGATGTCTTAGCAGTATATAACAATATTAATAAAAACAAAACACTGGAGACATTGTAAGACTTCAAAAGCAGGTAATAATCAAACCACAGTGGGTATCCTAGTGAATCTTATCATGTTCAGTATAGTTGCCTATACTCTTAGACTTTATATTATCAATCATAACAGATTCGAATAAAATCAGTCAATATAAAACAGCAATCTAACAAACCAGATTCAAATAAGATCATCATAAGACATTGTAAGTTATACAGGGCTTCAGATTAAATTAATAGGAAATTAAGAATGATTGCCATAATATATCCTGCCATTTTTGGGATAGCTGTCTGTGCCCTCAAATCTAGTGTAAGTAGACAAACTTGAACAGAATATAATCCATCTAAACAGAGTGGTGAGAATAATGTAGATTTTAAATCCTGTTACACTATTAACAATATCCTCTGCCTTCTTTTTTTAGACTATTCCTCCCCTTTCACTCCCACAGGGTGCACTGCACATTTTGCGGGTGCCACCTGCTATTTACCCTAACTGTTTCTGAACCTTCTGACTCCTGAGCTTGATCTCAAGGTGTATTCCTTTACCTATAAAAGCCTCAAGGTTTTCCTTTGTTACACCTGAGTAGTTCTCTACTACACAAAAGCATCATGTCCTTTCAACCTATCTGCAGGTGCTGGTTGAGTTGCCCCTATTTCTCTCTGGTTCCGTGTTACATAGAGCATTATTTTCTCATATTTGACTTTCTGTCCATAAACCCTCTTTCAGGTTAATTATGTTTCCTATACAGAGCATCTCGATGGGCCCTATCTCCTGATCTATTCTGCCTGTTTCTTCTTGATAGTATATTCAAGGCCATCTATGTTAGAGATTACAATCAACCTGCATTTCTGCTATTCTATTTTTCTACCACTGGTTGTCTATTTTCCTCTTTCATTCCACTGTCTGCCCCATTCATTGAGGCCTCTCTGCCACTGTTCCTGAAATCCTGCTATTTTTTTCTCTCTCTGGATTGCCCTTCAAGTATTTTTTGTAGGTTGGATTGGTGGTCACGAATTCCCTCAGTTCCTCTTTGTCATGGAAGCATCTTGTTTCTCCACTAATTTCTAGAAATTTGCAGGTTACATCAATCTGGGCTTGAGGTTATTTTCTTTCAGGGCTTGGATTACTTCGCTCCAAGCTCTTCTTGATTTGTTGCTCTGTGTCGAAAAGTCTGCCATGATTTTGAGGGGTTTTTCTTTATAGGTGATCTGTTTCTTTTCTCTGACAGCTTTTAAAATTCTGTTTTTATATTGAATTTCTGGGGTCTTGATTATTATGTGTCTGGGTGTAGCTCTGTTTTGGTTGTAGGTGGCTGGAGTTCTGTATACTTCATACATCTGCATATCATTTCATTTTGTTATGCTTGGGAAGTTTTCCTCAATTATTTCTGTGAATAGCCTTTATAATTCCTTTGTTTTGTCTCCTGCTTCTTCATTCACGTTTTATTCTTAAGTTATAGATCCTCCTGTCCACTTCTAGCCTTTGTATTTTTACTGCCTTTTTCCTTGTTATTTTTAAAAGATCTTTCCTTTCATGATCACATTTTGCAAACCTGTCTTCAAGTTTTGATAGTCTATGCTTAGTTTCTTTTAAGCAGTTTTGCCAGCTTTCAATGGAGTTTTTAGTTTCCTGGTAATCTCTTTGAATCTGCTTCATGTATTCTAGGTTTTCTTTATATTTTTCATCGAACATTTCTCTCCTTTTGTGTTCCTGCATTCTTCTCTCTGTGTCTTCTTGAAAGATGCTTAGCATTTGTTTTATTAATCTACTTATATCTTGCTTAACTTGAATTAATATTTCAGTTTTGAGCTCATCTACAAGGTCCCTAAGATATCTCTCTATGTCCACTGATGCCGTGTTTGATTTTGCATGTTTGCTGCCTTCAATCTCTTTTGTATTTACCTCTCCTGGTTCAATACTCTCAGGGTTGGGGCCTGGGGGCTTTTTCGAATTTCTTTCTCTTGTCATGTTTTTGGTTTCCTCCATACAAGTGTGCAGTGCAGTTCCCAGTTCCTTTCCCTGTTGGTTACAGATCCTCTGAAGTGTGCTGGCTAGGGGTTTCTGCCCTCTCCAGTCCACTGTCAGCCCCTGAGGTGCAGGCAGGGGCAGTGTATACTGTCTCCTCTCCTCTGGGCCAGCCAACCTTTGCAGGCCTTCACTGCATCAGAGTGTGTGTGTAGGGAATCAGTTTGGGATGACTTATTGGGTCCTGTCAGGGGTGTGACCCAGGCCAAGCCGATCCCACCAATCTGCTCTGGGAGTAGAGCAACCAACGGAAGTCACTGCAGTTCAGGCCTGTCCTGCCCAACTTAAGCAGTGATTAAGAAACAATAATACAAGCTCTCGATGAGAGCTATACCTTTATCTGATGAGCAAGATTGTGTCACACAGACCCAATGAAGCCATATATTTAAAGCACTGCTTAATTAACTCAACAATTCACATATGCCATACCTATATGTTCTCCTGGAATATTCAGAGCTTTTGAGAAATCTTATATTTGGGTATCAGGCAAATAACATAAGAGATATGGTACTTGAAGAAAATGTGCAGTTATTTGAATGTATTTGTCTTCTACTTTCACTACAATTTCAAACATTTCATTTATTAGGTGGTTTTCTTCTAACATATTCAATTTTTGCCTTGCTGTCTTTCCAAATTCCCATCCATTCCTTCTTAGCCTACCTTCAGTGGATGACCTTCAGGATAAGTGGGACTTGTATGATGTCCTCAATAACCTATAAAATAATCATTTTAAGGGAAATTTATATCTACAGTGTTTGATATTTTCTTCATTATGCACAGTAATACACACCACAGAGATTAGTTGTATCTTGTTGGTGCTATAAGAAATTTTCACAAAATTGGTGATTTATGGAAACAAGTATCAATTTTATTACAGAACCAGAAGTCAACAGTACACAGTGGATCTTCCGAGGCTAGAATCACACTGTCCCCAAGAATGTGTTTTGAGGCTGAGGATTTAGCCCAGTGGCATAAGTGCCTGCCTGGCAAGCATGAGGATGTCAGCTTGATTCCCAGATTAAAAAAAGAAAAAGTGTGTTTCTTCTATAGATTGTAGGGCATGAACCACATTCTTTCCTTTTGTAGCTTTTAGGATCTGATCTACTTCCATCTTCAGATGTGGAGGACCACCTGGACGACTCTCTTTGAATACAGAGCAGTTACTTCCACTTTGGCTAAACCTAGCCCTGCCTCCACGTACTGATATGTACAGAGCTGTCTAAGCTATTTCTTTTCCCCTTGATCAGCTCTAAGCCATGGAAATAAGGCTAGCTGAGGTGCTGATGTGTAATCTTTGCAACTAGGTGACAGTTGCAGTTTCCCTTTTCCAGTGTCTCCCTAAACATGACTGAGCCAAGTGAGATGGCAAAGCCACCACTCCAGACCATCAGTTGGGTTCAAGCCTTGAGATAAGAGGCTGTGACTTCCCATAGAAGAGAAGTTTGCACATCAGAAACTGAAGCACCAGCCTGCATGGCATTAAATGCTCCCTCAGTTATGTTATACAGATTGCTCTCTCTCATGTCCTTCTCTCTGCATTCTACAGAGGTGCTTTCTGGCCTCCTAGCCAGCCCAAATCCCAGTTCTCATGTAATTGCCACCACTCTCACAGTCACTCATCCTAAAGCGCTCCCTTCTTCACAGATTAATAAAATCCAGGTTAGGCCCTGGGTTCCTAAGCCTTCCTCCTGGCTGGACTCAGGACCCCTTAACCCCCCATCATTATAAATATGGCTTAGTGTCTTTATTCTTACCATGAATTGCACTGGAAGTGGCAGATTGGAGTTAACTTGCTAGAATTCCAATAACCTTCACATGGGATTACAGATTTAAACTTCCCAGACCACGACAAGGATGGGAAAGCGACCTCTACATGCAGATCCAACAATGACTGAGACTTTCTCATGCTGAATCACCATGACAGTGAGTCTTATAAACTCTCTTTTGGGATATATTGGGCTAACCCACAACATGCAGGAAAATCTCCTATCTCAGGAACACTGATGAGAAATTTTAATTCTATTTGCAATCCTGATTTTTTCCCTTAAGTTGTAATTCAATATGCTTACAGTTTCTAGGGATTAGGCCCTAATCCCTGAAGATAGGAGAAAGGGTTGATTATTTTGTTTTCTACAGAGTATATACCAAGAACCATCTGACTACATACAAAATGGATAACAAAACTCCAAAACTTACAGATTTTTTGTTGCTGGCCATTACTATTTTCATTGTCATTTCTATTTTGAGAGGTAAACCAGTATTTCATAGTGGAAATCTGGCAGGTGCTCAGAATTTGATGAAGCAATCAGAATTAATTGGTCAGTGACTCCAATCTGACTACATGGCTAAGGAAATAGGGAAGACAGAATTTAGATAGGCTAATAGGCTTTTAAAGGACAAATATGGCCTATATTTTAAGCAAATGTTTTGCTTCAGACAAATCATAAATGTGACAGCAATGCTGATAAGAGCAGAAAACAAATCAGGAGGATTCCACATTACTATTCCACACTGGTTTTCTGCCAGTTCTTACAGAGTTGAGTGTGTGATAAGCCTATGTACTGAGTGCCTGGTGGCTGCCAGTCAAGTCAGGGCCCTGTGCCTACATGATGTGGACAACCCAATGAACAACTTTCTCTCTCCCAGTTCTGTGTTCAAGGTCTACAAATGAAAATGGCTGCTTTACTCTATTATGTCTAAGTTGGGTTTTTGTCAGTTTCATCAACTTCCTGAACTTCTGCTCATTCATAGAGACTTGAACAAAGAAAGATTTCATCAGGAAAAGGTCAAGGTATAATGAGGTATAAGATTTACTGAGGGATATATTTCACCTTTATCTAAATACTCTACATGCTTTTCTTTCAATGTAACACCATAATAAATGTCGTATTTACTTTCAAAACAATCACTACGATATATTGTAGTGCATTTTTATAACTCACTAAATTTTCATAGACAATAAAGATTTCAATTAAATAAGAAACTAAAACTATGAAATCAATATAAATTAAAAGTGATTTGTTAAAGATTATAGAAAATAAGAATAAAAAATCTTTTTCACAGCACTTCCAAAATATTCTTTTTATTCTAGTAGTTGGTGAATTGTTGATTATTCAAGCAATTTACAGGGAAAATTTCCTATTTTTGTTTAAAATGTGTGAGAAATTCTAGCCCAAATAGGTACTTGTCATGAAGTTATACACAAATGAAAATACGAGCTAAGAATAAAAGCACCATCTCAACTATAATTATAGTGCAGTGTTATGATCTAAAGCTACAGTTACCTTCTAGAAATAATCATTTTTAAAAGTCAAAACTAGTTTTAATGCTTTAAAAGTACCCTATTAAACAGTATTAAAGTACCAACTTTTTAAAGTTATTTTTTATAAAATTATTTTATTTTAGGCTTACAAGAGTTAAGCCACATAGAGTAACAAGAATAGCTGAATTACAAATAAATATAAAGTTAATTTTAATGGAATTTGAAAGTCCTAAAATTCTAAGCTTACTCAGAATAGGTGTATTTATTAAAGCTTCAAATTTACAGCAAATCTGATAGATACTATGAAATGTTCATGTTTGACTTCTTTATCACTAACTTACCAACTAAGCATGTATGTGACAAATCAATGCCATAAAGATTAAAAGCAAATGTAATAATAGCTACAACTATATATTTATATAAATATATAAATAAATTTAAAGATATATTCATTACCTAATTAAAAAGCTCAAAATAATTATGTGAAATATTTTTACTTTATAAATTTGGAACCAAATTCAACATAATTAAATATTAGCTATTCAATTTCTATCACTTAAAACTACTTTGAGGTCTTATGTTTACACAGTTTCGGAAAAGAATTTCTATAGATGGGAATTATAAAATGAAGGAAAAAAAATTGCCAAAATATTCATCTTGCTGGTTCCTACCTTTCACTACTTGTCAAACCTGATCTCACCGCAGAGCAAATTACTTGGAACCTGTGAGTTCCAAACAGAAATAAGCAGAAGCATCTTTACAATGGTCACAGTTGGCAGTAAAACAACTGAGATTTGAGGACAACTGGGACACTTATGAATTAGACTGAAAGTAACTCTTAAGGTTTTCATGGAAATTAATTTCATCATAATGTCCTTTTGTACATTAAAGCCTGAAATCTCCAGAATCATTCACCATGTCTTCTGTACATTTTGATGAGTTACTAAAAATTTATAGAGGAGACATAATCCTGCTTCTTTACTCTGACAAAATATATTTTTTAAGACCATGACAAATAAATATATATATATATATATACTTTTTCCATATATATATATAATTTTTTGATAAAAATTCTCAGATGGTGATTATAGTAAAGTTAAGTTCAAACAAATATTTATTTTTGTACTTCTATTTGTAGGGCTGAGGATATAGCTCAGTGGCATAAGTGCTTGCCTGACAAGCACAAGGTCCTGAGTTTGTTCCTCATTATCAAAAAACTAAAAACAAAGCACATTTGTACTGTTTGTGAAAGTATAAAACAGCATTAAATAATGAACTTTCTATGTTTATAAAGTACCACTTGTGCTGTATCTGCCCATAAAAATGAGGATAATATTAATTGATTTTCCAAACTATATTTTTTAAGTTTTTAAAATGCTACAAATTCCATTATGGCTATATTAGAAGTTTAAATGTGGCAGTATAATCACAATATACTTAATAGCCTTGACCACTATAATAGTGCGCAAAAGAATTCTCTTTTAAGAACAGCGTAATTCAATGGTTTGGTTTGTGATTGCTGCTGTTAGAATATTTGATTAGCTCCTTCAAGTATTTAGCAGCTGTGAAACTTGCAAAAGTTACTTAGCTGAAGATTTTTTTATTTTAATCAAGATTTCATAGATAAAAATTTAGAACATTGATATGCTCTAAGTATTAAAACACTTTTGGTTCCAACTATTTTCCTGCAAATGATATAATTTTATTATTCTTCATGTCTGAATAATGTTCCATTGGTGTGTATTACTAAGCGTCTAGGCAGTTTTCCAATCTTACATATTGTGAATTTGCTTTTGTAAACTTGGTTATGCATGTATGACTATAGTATGATGTCTTTAGTTCTTTCAGAAAAAAATATACAGCTCTGAAAAAGAAACTGAAGAGAGCATTAGAGAATGGAAACACATCCACACTTCCGAAATAAGCAGAATAAAGATCATCAAAATGATGACAGTATCAAAAGCAATCTACAGATTTAATGTAAACCTTATTAAAATATCTGCAGCATTCATCACAGAACACCTACAACTACAACAAAAACAAAAACAACTAAAACAAAAACAGAAGATACCCAAAATATCCAAAGCAATTCTGAGCAAAAAGAGCAAAGCAAAATTGTCACATTTCCCAATATTGTGTTATACTAAAAAGCTGTAATAACAAAAGTGGTATGGTACTGACACAGTGTTATTTTATCTGGCCTTTTGTTTTTCTAAATTCAGGTACATGTTATTTTCCCTAGTTTATTTCTCTGTAATTATATTCCTACTATTCTATTGATGAGGTAACTTCAGTTTTCTTAATTTTCCAAATTATTTTGTTAAGTATATCTAAATATTTGCATTGATTTAGTGTATGCAAGTATATTGGATTTTACTATGATTTTTAATGTACTATTTATATTACTTTTTAAAAAGTTATTTTCTTTTCCTGTTTCTGTGGGAAATTCTTGTGGATTGCAAGTCACCATATTGAAAAATCACTCTGGAGTATATAACTCAGTGGGTAGAGTTCTCCACCTTGTAAATTCTGTATATACTCTTACAAAATTTGGAGGGGTGTCATTTCTTCAACTAAAATGTTTTTCCTATAAACATCTTCTCTCCTGAATCTCATATTGTATAATTAAACATATTGTATAATTCCTTCCCTGTTTGTTCCTCTAATCTACTAAAACTCTTTTCCACTATTCTTACATGTAGGAGCTAGATCAGACTTTCATTTTCTATTACTGAAAATAGGTCAATTTTGATCCTCCTGCTTTCTTCTGTATCATCTTACATATACAGGTTTTCTTGGACTAGACATGTTATTCCAGAAAAACAACTTGCAGAGAAGAATGAGAAAGACCTACTAGTTTGGTATTTATTATCTTGTTAGTAGCAGGGATCAAACTCATAACCTTGTGCTTGCCAGGCAGGATCTTGTGTCACTGAGCTAAACCCCTGGCCCTATCATATTTATTGATGATTGATATTTAGTTATTTTCTTCTAGTTATGCTGAAGCATGAATTTTATATAGTTTTAATCATTGTTGTTTTTACATTTTTAGGATATGGTGAGAGATTGGATTCAGCCATCTATCTTTAACAATGCACAATTCCTAGCTGATATGTTCATTTTTAAAATATGATATCATTGTTATCTGCTATTATGGGATAGTCCAAATTTTCACTTTTATAAACATATATAGGCTAATTGTTTAAAAATTTCTGTAGCCTAAAAGCTAAGCTTTTAATTGTGCTTCCTTTAATCCCTTCTGTTACATAAATAATTAGTGCAAAATCACTTAGGCTAACCATATTTTTTACATACAAAAGAAATATAGAGAAGTTAGGAAGACAGATGTTGTTTCTTTTATCTTTGCTTATCATCTATTTCCTTAGCAGTCAGTTTCCATCACTGTCTTAAAAAAAGCATTTTCATTAGTTTCTGCCTGTACGTACTAATATCTCCTTTGCAACAGTCAGATTTCTAAATTATCAAAGCAATAAAACTCAGCATCTGGCTACACAAATTACACATGGAGCTCAGGCATGCATGATGAAGCGAAAAGGGTAATAGGAAGTAGAATCAAAGTTTATTAAAATATAATTTTATGCCTGATTTGGTTAGAATTGGCCTGATTTCACTTGCACTTCACATCACCAGCTCCCAATTTAGTATAATTTGGAGCCATAAATTATTGATGCCAAAATATAATAATTAAATTTCTTATCAAGTTTAAGGAACTTTGAAATTCTTTAGATGTTATAAATAGGAAGTAAAACCTGTGCACATAGTCAAGGTAATGTCTTCTTATAAAGCTTTACATAGTGTTCTATGATGATTTTAGTTTAAAAACAAGTACAGGAAAAGCAGGAGGTAAAATAGCATTTTTCTCTTCTATGTAAGAATTTTATATTTTCTCCAGTGTTTCTTTTTCTTTTTTTCTTCTTCTACTCATTTCCACTTGTGTCTGTTAATCTGCTTATTTTCTCATGAAAAATACAGAGCACTATGTAATGTGCTCTGGCTAACGCAGGTCATGAGGTAAATACTAGCGCATTTAGAAGAAATTGATATGAAAAATAGTTTCAGTTGAAACTCAAATTAATTTCAAAACAATAAATTTATTTGCTTTACAGAAATGTATTTCACAAAGATGATGTAAATATCAGCATTGAATGAGGCAGATATTCCACAAAATGACAAATTAGATGAGGTCATAAATATTTAGCAATAACTTAGATTAAACAATTGAGGAAATATACAAAGTACAATGTTTAACAATTTGTATATGATTAACAAAATGCAATATAAATATTTAACAAAAGCAAAATAAAATATTTAACAAAATATGCAGAATAAAATGTTTAACATTAAACAATCTATTATTGTAAAATTATTAAATATAGCATAGCCCCCCCAAAGGTTAGTAATTAAATTGTGTTTTAATTCAAGGGTGATGGTAATAATTTTTGTGCCCTCAGTGAACTTTCACAAATTTCATTTAGTCAGTGTAGAGATGATAAATTTAACAATGAAGGCAAGAACATCAGAAGAATATAATTCCTGTGTTTGAAAAATCATCCTCTTTATAAAGTTTATTATTTGTGGCTGAACATACAGTCACGAGGATGTGGCACTCCCCAAGATAGAAGAGTCAATTGCTCAAGAAGTGGAGAAAAATGGGATGCTTTGCACTGTGCTCATGGGAATACACTAGTGCAGGCATCAGGAACAATATTCTGAGTAAGGAAGAAATGACACTACCTGTGACCCAACAAACCCAGAGCTGGTTATTTGTTTGGAGGAAATATAGGCAGTAAGTTGAAGAGACATCTGCACCCTACTGCTTATTGAAGTATTTTTTACAATAACTAAGAAATAGAAAGAACATAAGCATCCATCAGATGAATGAAGAAAGTGTGATAGATTAGATAGACAGAGAGATGGATATTATTACTTGATCTTCAGAAAGGAAATGGTATCTTTTTAAAAATACAGATAAACTGGAAAATGAAATAAGGCAGACAAAGAAAGATACATAAGATATAACCTCACATATATGCAAAACCTGGTACTATTGAACTTCGAAGGAATAGAGAGCAGAATGGTGATTCACAGAGAATGGATGTTTAGAAAGAGAAGGTATCAGAAGGAATACATTTTGAGATCTATTTTACAACAAGGTGACAACAGTTAAAAATAATACACTGTTTATTTCAGAATTACTGTGTCAAGTGTCCAATTAAACAAAAAAAAGATACGTTTCTGATATGATAGGTTTAGCCATTAGCTTAATTTAACCATCCTACATACATACATACATATAATACTGTATTAATATACACATTTATCATTAATCAACTTATGATATAATAATTTTAAGTCACCCTCTTTTGTTCTATAGTCTATAGATATGTTCCAGGTGAGCTCTATTTCTTTTTTTAGCTCTATTTCTTAAAGAGAAAATGAAATCATAATTGCTGTAGCAGAAAATCATCTAGAGATGGTGATTCAAGTATAAATTTATAAATTATAGAATGTCAGAGCTAAAGCAAACATAAAAATCATCTAGTTCAGCCCCAATTTTCCATTTCAGTAAGTACATAAATCTAAAAAACTCAGTAAGTGGTGAAAAGTAGTTTAGTTTTCTAAAATGAGAGCTATTTGGTCAAATGAAAGAAGCAGGAAACACCTGTGTATGGTCAAATCAAAGGTGAATACTTAAGAACCTAAGATATTTTTCAGTTCCTGGAACTTGCAGGATTCTGGGAAGGTTCAGCATGAATTGTAGGTATTAATAAAAGTGAAATTGCCATCTTAGAGAATTTGCATACCAGAAATCAGATATAGAAACAAACCTTATGAAAGAGAGACAATAATAACAACAATAACAGTAATAATAAATTCAAGGATTGAGTGACTGATATTATTCTGAATTTAAAGAAAATGAATTGTGTATAAGATGCAATAAACTAAGGTCAATTTCCCTGGGAGATAGCATTCAAGTAACTGGGCTAAAAACCACATTTTTACTAACAGATATTTCTGAAGGGGCAGAAAATCAGCATGGTTTTAAGAATCATTGTCCTGTCTGTATTCCAGTGTGCATTTCTAGGTAGGTGGGCACACTTTTCAGGGGAGAATAGGGGACAGCCAAAGGTCATCAAACAATTAACAAGTAGTAAATTTCCAATTTGAACCAAGATTTCCTATTGCTTAGATTGGCATCTATTTTACTAAATATTTTTTTAATGTTGTACTCACTAGGAATATAAGAACCAGACAAATAAATTTTATGTTTTGTCCAGAGCTTTATCTATAGAAATAAAATTAAAATAGCAAATATTTCCATATGAATAGATAAAAATATCAATGAAATCAATGAAAAAGCAAGAGAAATATACTCAAATTTTCAAATTGCCAAGCTCAAATAATAAAATCAGTACAGGATCTTCCATCTTTATTAATTTTGCATTTAGGTTAAAATATATTTAAAATATTAAAGCATGCAACTATCAGAAAATGTATGTACTTGGGGCAGATATTCTAACTATAGTTACCAAAAAATTCAAAATACTTTAAAAATTGTGAAATTTCCCTTTATAACATTTCTGTACGACTAAAAGTTCATTACCAGACTCAAAATAGAGAAAAGAAGCTGGCACAGTGGTGTATATCTGTGTCCTAGCACTTAGGATCATCAACAGGACTAATTACATAGTGAATTCAAGGCTAGATTTAGGACTTAGTGAGATTTCACCCAAAAAGGAAGAAAGGAAAGAAGCGAGCAAGGAAGGAAGGAAGGAAAGAAGAGAGGGAGGGAGGGAGAAAAGAAGGAAGGGAAGGAGAAAGGAAGAAAGGGAGAAAGAAAGGAAAGAAAGAAAGGAAGAAAAAAGAAAAAGGGGGAAAAAGAGGAAGAAAGAAAAAAACTGTCCATATGGGCAACATATTTAGAACGGAAAAGTTAGGAATTTTTCTTTGTTTCTTTTCACATTTTTAGAAATAGTTCTTACAAATGAGACTCATAGAAAATCAACCTAATAATAAGAATGAACAATTGATAAGATGAAGGGTGCAGTTACAGCTAATAAACAGAGGAAAAGAAAGCCAATCCCATTCAGAAGCCATGCAAAATAAACTAGGAACAGCAATAACAAAACAAGAAAACCATTCACATTGCTAAGTATTGACAAGTTTGATGTTAATAACACTGTTCAGCACACTACAATTTAAAAAAAGATTTTGAGAATAAACTCCTTTTGCATATTTAATAAAAGATTATCTAAAAATTGCAGAGTATGATTAGGTTCTGTAATTATTGAAAGCTATTTTTCCAACTACACTGTCAAAAGGAATTTAAACATTTTACTTTCTTGCATTAGAAACCTCAGTGTTTAACAAACTCCCGTAGACATTAGGAATCATTCACTCACTACATTTAGCTGATGTTTTAATATTTAGTTTCACTAATCTAAATTATTCTGAATAATACCCTCAGTTACAGTAACCCAGTCTTTTTTTTTTTTTTTTTTTTTTGGTACCGGGGATCGAACTCACGACCTCATGCTTGCCAGGCAGGCACTTAAGCCACTGAGCTAAATCCCCAGCCCCAGTAACCCAGTCTAATTATAGGACTTGGAGTGTTTGATTCAGATAGTGTCTTAAATTCTAGGTTACAGAAAAATTTATTGTTACCTTTTTATGAGATAGCTTATGGTTTTTAAAACTCAGGGCTACACATATATTTAATAATAAAAACAGCAATTTCTGTTCTATAGAAATGTATATTGCCAGAAATTTTGGAGAGTGAAATTATTGAGAAAAACAGTCCTTGAGTTTTGGCTTAGTGGTACAAAAATATTTCTCCAACATTTCTCTTACATAAATT
>PVJX010036590.1:0-17471 GCA_004027295.1 Dolichotis patagonum
GACCTGGCCAAGATGCCAGTCTCCACAATGTTCCCAATCCAAACAGCCTGGGCCACTCTGCGGGTCCGAGAGATTCGGGTCCCAAAGAGACAGGCTGCGATGCTGGTCTCTGGGAGACTTCCTGGGGGTGAAGGGCGGGGCTACAGGCCCAAACAGACCTGGCCCAGATGCCGGTCTCCGGGCAGTTCCCTGCAGATGAAGGGCAGGCCTACCAGTCCCAAACAGTCGTGCCGAGATGCAGGTCTGCGCAGACTTTCAATCCAAACAGCCCGGGCCACTCTGCGGGTCCCAGAGGTTCAGGTCCCAAAGAGACAGGCTGCGATGCTGGTCTCAGGGAGACTTCCTCTTAATTTTTACACTTAGGAGACATTTAATGACACATGGTGTTCATGAGTTTCCCAGGACCCTTCCAAGGCAGGCTGAAGCCGGTAGAAGTCACAGAATAGCGTGGGCAAGTCCGGTGTGGGCTCTCAGCATTGGCCTCTGGCTGCGCTGCTCCGCGCCATGACAGCAGGATTGCTGCTTTTGTAAAATTTTGTAAAATTTTCATATTTCCCTTACCATGGGAATTCCTTATAACCCTAAAGGATTATCAATGATTTGTTGAATGTGCTCACTGTATACTCAAAATTCAACTAAAAAAAAAAACAAAAGAGGGAATCGTTCCTTACAAAATTTACACTTCAAAGTAAACTTCACTTGGTATTGTATACTATTAACCTTTTAAATCCTACCAGGGATGGGACTATAGCAGCAGAGAGACAATTCAATCAGGTAAAGAAAAGATGCTGGGAGTGGTACTTTGGAAAGATCTTCATTGTCCATTCCATGACAATGGAAGGGACTCAGTTCACTACTCACTTAGGGTAGAAGGTATGCTTGTGTTTTTCCAGAAAAAGCTGAACAGCCTATGTGGGTGGCCAGAGCATGCTGTCTGTGTGTATCATGGACCCAGACCTGGATAAGGAGTAGCTTCCACCTCTCAAGAAGCTGATGCTCAGTCCTGTGGCAGTGATGCCTCAGAGACCACTCCACAACTGACAAAGATGGAGCTATACCTGAGCTGAAGTCAATTAAAGAAATTGACCCAGGGTACCCAGGAGATGGTGACCAAATATTGGGAAAAGAAGGTCTGAATGTGTAGGTGACAGAGTGTATGGAGACCACTGAGCTGGAGGCTGTGTGAAAGAAAGGACACAAAAATTACCAGTATTCTTAAGACAAAATACAAAATTATATATTAATTATAGACAAATATTTTGTTCCTTTCAAATTTTCTTTTCCTTATTTCTTGCAAGAGATCTCTGCTAATTGACTTACAAATAATTCTGACTAGTCATTATAATTGTGAACTTCTAAAATTGTAAAAGAGTTCTTATAATTCAATTTGACCAAAAATATATGAGTGCACTCTGATTCTTATGTATGTTTCTTTGTCTCTGTGTATATTTTGTTTCTGTGTCCAATCTGTAACTAGGGTTACCAGCTGGTCAGAATGATGCTAAAATTGGTTGTGTAAATGTAATGCTTATTGTCATTTGTGTATTATGATTTGAGAGCCTCTCACTGTTTCAAAAGTAATGTGTTAAATGTTGTGATCAGGTTTTTATAAGTCATCAAAATTATAGAGATAATTAAAATAATAATCCCTTGAGGGTGTGGAGAGACTCCTGTACAGAACTCCCACTGATTAATAAGGAAGCAGCTGCTTGGATAACTATCCAGGCCTTGTTCAATAATAGGAAGTCCCAGTAATCTCTATTCTCTTATTGGAAACACCTTCAATAAATTGGTAATCAGCAGAAGGTTAAGTTTTCTAGAAATACTATAATAAGTTTTTCTCACAAAAGGTGCTCTTGATACATAATTAAATTAAGAAACAAAGGTTTGGGCTGGGGATTTAGCTCAGTGGTATAAGTGCCTGCTTGGTAAGCACAAGATCATGAATTCAATCCCCAGTACCACCAAAAAAAAAGTTTTTTCACATGGGTATGACAATTCATTTTTAATCTCATGCTTTATTAAATGTATTCTTGCCTTCCAGGTGTACCATATTCTAAAATGTAATATTGGCATTGTTTATGGTGATAGACTTTTCTTTCAGACATCTGCCTTCAACAAAAACTTACATGATGTATATGCTATTTATGTGCCACTATACTTAGAGATGCATAGACGTTCAACAGTCCAGATGATGTCACAAAATTTCTTCAGTGACACCCCATTAAAGGTCAACTAATTAGGTAAAAGCTTCTTATGTATTAGACACAGATAACTGACTAAAATGGCTATTTTATATCAAAATGGAAATTTAGGTGTGTTACAAAAATGTCATCATGATTGTCATGGCTACAATATTATATACGACTTTTAATCTCAAATTTTCTGTGTAAACAATTCTCTGTTAATATTCCAGAGGGATTAAAATACTAGAACATTCGTGGTTGGTGGGAAATCTACTTTGTATACTATTAAGCTCACTGATCTCAATACATTGTAATGTCATTAACATTTTCTTCTAGATGGTCAAAAACTGAGGTTTGGAGACAAAAAACTACAAAGATAGATAGGATAGGAGACTACCAATATTTTGGGCCCTCCTGCACTG
The DNA here is from genome assembly GCA_004027295.1 of Dolichotis patagonum. Lineage (NCBI taxonomy): Eukaryota > Metazoa > Chordata > Mammalia > Rodentia > Caviidae > Dolichotis > Dolichotis patagonum. The sequence goes on from PVJX010036590.1 coordinate 2,609, forward strand.
TGCGGTTGACTCAGAGTGCTGGGAGAACAAGGAACTCCCCCCACTTTCTGGGGGCAGCTGAGAGAGTGGCAGACTTTCGGCGGCCTGAAGGAAAGAGACCCTGGTGCATCGGGACCTGCACTGTGCGGTTGACTTGGGGTGCCGGGAGAACAAGGAACTCCCCCTGTTTCTGGGGGGCGACTGTGATCCTGCCTGCGTGTGGGCTGAGAATCAGACATCTCATGTCATCCTGTCCCCCGTCCCATGTCCCCCTGGGAGCCAGTGCACTACACATCTTGTGAAAAGATTGGCTATGTTATTTAGTATGAGCTCTCCATATGCAAAGATAAGGACAACCATTTGGAAGAAAATGGGAGACAATATGACAGATAGTGAAGATCTCTGGTTGTCTAGCTTTGAAATTTATGCTTTATTATGTCCCATTCTGTTCTGTTTTGTTGTGTTTAATTTTACTCCCTTTTAAAATAAAATTAAAAAAAATTAAAAAAAATATTTTGATCCCAGCCCTGAGGTCAATGAGGACCCAGGACATAAGGGAAACTTTTCAATGATATCCTGCTACTCTGGTGAGTTATTCAAAATCTTGATCAAGAAGATTGTAGGACCACAGAGGATAAAGATCTTTATCCACAGAGGATAAAGGATCTACAGTGTATAGTGTGCCTGAGGAGAGTTGCTAGGAAAAAAAGGTATGCCAAGATTTCACAGAAAGCAACTTGATCAAGCAATGACTGTGACTCATCCAGACAACTGACACTTACTGTAGAACTAGAGGTGTTGTACATAGTTCAAAGGTAAATCCTGAGGAAACTTAACTGACCTTGATGAATAGCAAAACTTGATTAATACAGGTCTCACTTTAATTTGGTCCTGAACATCCAGCGGAAAAGTATAACCACAAGAGGTATAAAATGATTGCCAATTACACCAGTAACTGATCACTGTTTTGGGATAATTCACTGTATGGGATTAAATTGCTATATGTAGGGACTTAAAATCTTTGGACTGGGAATCTTTAGTGTAAATTGATAAGTTCATCTAGAATGAAAAGGGTTCAGCAATATAAAAGGTCTTCTACAGAGTCCTCCAAACACAACTCCTCCAACTCCAATTGACCACCTAGTGGTCAATTGGACCACTACAAAACAAAAACTACAAAACAGAAACTACAAAAACAGAAAAGGGGGAGATGTGGGGAATGGCTGAAGCTGGAGATCAGTCATACATGTAGGGCTAGACCAAGGCCAGCCTCAAGAACACAGAGCACTGCCAAGCACACAGATAAGATGTTAGATAGAGGGATTTCATGTGACATTCAACCTCCTAAGTGTATAAATAATTCACTGTAGCCATTGGAGTCCCCCTCCATCTCTCTCCCTTGCTTCTCATCTTTCTCCTCCTCTTCTTCCTCCTCCTTTTCCTTCTCCTTCTTCCTTACCTCTCCTATCAGGAATGACAGCTCCATCTGACATCATTTTTCTGTATTCTGACTCTTGTCCTTTCTCAATCCTCTCATTATCCTCATCTTGGGAACTTTGAGAGCTGTGCAGGACTCAGCATAAAAAAAATTGTGAGGAGAGAGAGAGAAGAAAAAGAAGAAGAAAGAAGAAGAAGAAGAAGAAAAGAAGGAGGAGAAGGAGGAGGAGGAGAAGGAAGAGGAGGAGGAGAGTTTAAATGCAGTGAAGTGCTCTAATCCAGTTAGAGTGCTGTCAGTGCCAGAGAAGCAGGACAGAGTCCAGCTGCCTGGTCTCAGCCCTCACAGGCAGAACTCAAGGTCCTGGCTTGAATTTGTGGAATATTCTTGACTCCTTCCACTAACTTTTCATTTTTCCGTACCACATTTGAGAGAGTTTTGGACACTGTGAAAACAGAACTGATACTTTCAATTTTTGATTCTTTAAAATTTGACTTTGTTGTTTAGAGCAGCTTTTGCTAACAGTATCACTGACTTGCAGGTGTACAAGTTTCCCACACTGCCTCGGCCCATGCACACTACTGTCTCCACATTGCTATCCATGCTGGAGCACCATGCAAAGTCCTCAGGGACACAGTGTCATCACCCAAGTCACAGTGCACACCTGGCTCACTCCTGGTGTTTGATGTGTAATGACGAGTGCCATGAAGCATAGTGAAACTGCCTAGAATTCCTCTCACTTCTGCCTATTTGATCCTCTTCTTTCCTAACCCAGGACCACAGACTCTTTTGCTGTCTCCAGTTTTACCTTTTCCCAACATGTTTAAAATCACACATGTAAAGTGTTTTTCCAAGTGATAGCTTTCACTCAGTAGTATGCGTTTAAGTTGCCTCTATGTTGTTTCATAGCTTGGTAGCTCATTTCTTTCTTCACTAAATAATTTTGTCGTTCTTGAACAAGAAAAGAATTCTCATTCTGAAAGTGCTTCCTCTCTAGGTGGAATAAAACACTTCCACAGCCTACAGAAAATCACGTCGCTGAGGAGTGTGCCATTAAAAGTAAATTGCAGCAATAAGAGAAGCAGCTTTTCCTTTACAACAAGGAACTCATTTGTATATGCTCAAGTTATTGCAAAATTTTGTAGTTGTTAACAGAAAAAAAGGAAAAGGGTCTGAAATGCTATTATGACGTGTAGTTAAGTGTCCACGTGAATTGATTTGGTTGGAGAGAAATTCTTATGTGTTAATATTGTTACTGTAGGAGTTTTAGTATCCTATGTAAGCAAACACTATATGATATAAGATCTGGGATATTGGCTTTTGAACACTTTATTCAAAGAGCAATGGGATTTTTCTATTTTACTCATATAACTACTATCCAGGACTCCACATGCTCTCTGACATAGCTTTAGTTTGACATCTCTTGTTCGGCTCTGTCAAAGAAGCTTGGGAATCAGTTAATTTTACCAGGACATTCTTGGAAATGCATGAATGAAACCCCAAATGTAGACACTCAAGATGCTCTGTGGAGGCTGTACTGGAACTGAGTAACAGGACGGTTGGGAGCAGGATGAATGATGAGGCAGGAAGTCAGAAGGAGGTTGAAGAAGTCCAGGTTGGAAATGATCTGTGAACACCACACTCAGGGAGCAGCTCTCACCTGCTGTGTGCTCCCAGGAGCTTGTCAGCAGCACAGGTAACTAATGCTGGTGTGGGTTTTGTGCCACTTCAATGTCATTACTGGCGTTTCCTGTCTGTGTTCTTGTTGTGTACCTTCCAAGTCCCCAGAACCAAATATTTCTCTGTGCTCCTGCACCATGAGCATGGAGAATTACTTTATCACTAACAGAAACAGACAGTGGTGGGTTTGAAAGAGTAAGAGTATTGCTGCCTAAGAGAGGCCTGCACTGCTAACTCAATAAAGGCTCTGATGAATGACAGATGCTGTGAGACTGGCCCTTGGGGGAAAGAGAAGCAGAAAAAGAGAAGATGGATGGCAGGCCCAGAAGTAGGGGCCAGCAGTGCCTGGTGTTTGATTGCACTGGGGTGTACACAGACATTCAGAATAGCATTGTCCCTGCCCAGGGCAGAGACAGGACTCAAGCTAGTCAGTGGAGCCTCCTCAATATTTCCATAGTAGGAGCTGGTACACAGAAACATATTTTTCTTTCTTTCTTTCTTTCTTTCTTTCTTTCTTTCTTTCTTTCTTTCTTTCTTTCTTTCTTTCTTTTTCTTTCTTTCTTTCTTTTTTCTTCTTTCTTTCTTTCTTTTTTCTTTCTTTCTTTCTTTCTTTCTTTCTTTCTTTCTTTCTTTCTTTCTTTCTTTTTCTTTCTTTTTTGTTTTTTGAAACTGATTTCATACTAGACCAAAATTCAGTTGTGGCCAAGGAAAGTATTTGATGGTTATTTTAAAATTTTTAGATTATCTTTAATTTTTTTCTGCTTTGCTTTTTATTATTATATATTTATAACATAATAAACACATTCACTGTGAAGAGTAGGGACCTGTACATATTGCATTGTGATCCTTTTTACTTTCCCTTTGCTTTCTGTCTCCCCAGATCCCTTCCCATCTCCTTGACATCTACTTCTTTTTTTATGTTATGAAAAATATTTAAAAATTATGATAGAATAAGAAAATTATCTCCCTATTCCTCACCATCTTTTATTATCTTATAATTATCTATACTTTGGGTTTCTCACATAAGAAATCCATATGATATTTACCCTTCAGTGTCTGATCTATTTATTTTTTTGGTACCAGGGATCAAACTCATACCCTTGTGCTTGCCAAGCAGGCACCTGTACCACTGAGCTAAACCCCAGGGCCAGTATCTGCTTTATTTCAATAATATTGTGATGCTCTCTTTTTTTTTTTTTTGCAGTATTGAGGAAGAACCCAGGACCTCCTCTGTGTTAGGTGAGAGTTCTGCCACTGAGTTACTTTCCTGCCTCAGAAAACTCCTTTCTTTGTTAACTGCTTTTATTTATTTATTTATTTATTTTTTTGGGTACTGGGGATTGAACTCATGACCTTGTACTTGCCAGGCAGACGCTTGTGTTGCTGAACTAAATGCCCAGCCCCTCTTTGTCAACTTCATGACATTCATAGGAATGAGCCTGTAATGGCATGTGCAACCTTGAGAAGCACCCTGTGCCCAGTGCACACCTGGCATGCATGAATATGAAGCTGAGAGCCAGCCTTTCTTTCTTTCTTTCTTTCTTTCTTTCTTTCTTTCTTTCTTTCTTTCTTTCTTTCCTTCCTTCTTTTTTCTTCTCTCTCTCTCTCTCTTTCAAAGTAGTAGAGCTGGAATCCAAGGCCATGGTCATGCTAGGCAGGTGCTCTGCCACTGAGAGACATCCCCAGCCCACTCAAAATTCTTCTCATCTTTGCAGTTATGGCCCTTTTTCCTATAAGTTGATTCAAGAGGGCTTTTTCCTTTGCACCCAAAAGGCCATTGATTAGAGCAGATATAAGAGCATGAACAATGCAATAGCCACGAGGTGCTGACTGCAGCCTGGTGTGGCACTCAGCTGACCAGGGGACCAGTGTGGAGGGTGTGTGTTTGGGGGAGGGTATCAAATTGCTGGAACTGAAAGAATCTCCCATATGCTCCCACCTTAACTCTTTGGCTGCACTCCAGCTCCCAGCTCCTGCTACTGTGAGCTATTTCTAGATGAAGATAGGAAACTGTTCCTGTCTCTAAGACTGTGCCCAGAATCTCCTGCTCATGATGACCTCTGCCTCCCATGCTCTTTCTTTCTGTTTTCCTAGGGGAATGGTCCAATTCTCTGGGTTCTTTGTCGTTCTGACACGGAACATCAAGTCCCTGTTGAGGTTCCTCTCTGGTAGGGGCTGGAAGGTGCAGAGGGGTTTCCATACCCCCTAAGTCCATCACAGTTCTCTTCTCTGCCCATTTTGGGTGAGCTCTTTGCAACTCCATGGTCTTGTTGCATCTGGACAATTTTTAGTCAGGGCCACACAGTCTATGCCTGTGTGGTGATGGAAAGATATGGACCCAGAGGTTTGCAGGGGCAGAGGCCTGAGTTTCCTCACCTTCATCATAGTGGTGGATGAGAAGATACTACTGCTGTGGACCCAGCCATTGATGCAGGGCTCTGTGGCCTTTTTGACACTAGCTGCTACACTATCTGGAGGCTGATCCCTATAGGGGAGTGAAGCTGAGGAAGGCTTGGGCTGCCCATGCCACTCAGAGGCTTTCAGGACCCTAATTCCTGCCTTTGCCAAGGCTGGCACTGGGGGTGGGTGTAGTGTGCGGGGAGGTGGTGTGCAGTTGTGCAGGTGTGATGAAGGCAGGACCACCAGAGGGTCTTGTGCCTGTTGGAAGCACCCCCACCTCCTTCAGGAGGTTACTGAGGCCACTTCCAGTCCTGTGGAGAGCTGGCGCTGAGGCTTCAGCTTGGAGCAATCTGTTTCCTGTCCTTCAGGGCAGAGAGGGAGATCAGCTGCACTTTCTCCTTTGCTCATCAGATCTGGGTTTGCAGGAGACCCAGGATCACAGAATTTTTGTGACTTCTTTTGGAGCACCATGTGCCATGATGACTTGAGAGTAGAGTCTTGGTTGTCATCCTGTCAATGTCTGTTGGGGATCTGGAGGCCTGTTGAGTTGGGTTAGGAGGAGACATGACCTCCTCATGAAGGAGGGACATCACCAGGTGACCTACACCAGCAGCTTCCTGCATGGGGAAGAGGGGAAGGTGCTTAGCGGAGGCAGCCTCCGACGTAGAGGAGCACAAAGCTTGTGTTGAACACTTCACACTCAGAGCCAGGTCTTATCACCTTCAGGGTGAGCTGAGGAGCCACAGAAATGTGTTGTGCAGGGGCCTCAGGGGCTCTGACTCCCTTACCTCCTGGAGAATATGAGCCTAGGGCCTTTGGCCCAGGGCAAGGGCTTTGGCAGTAGAGCCAACCTTCTCCAGGCTCCTGGCTCACAGCAGCCCTGCATTCTGTCTGTAATCCCTTCCTTCCAAGAATTGAGCCAGTGTGCCTCACACAATAAACAGCCATCAAAGGTCTGGGTGTGTTGGAGTCTACACTGCTTCAGGCCCATATGAATCCTGGCCTTTGACACCATGGCCCCCTATATACCACCATGCTGATGCCTGTACCCCAGGGTGACCACTTATAGTTAGGAACCACTTATAGTTAGGAAAGACCACTAGGAGGGTGCTGATTCAGTAGGACTGAAGTCCTTGTAAGGAAGAAGAGCCCTGGGAGGGAAAACCGGCTTCTGCCGGCCATGTAGAGAGGCCCAGGAGAAGCTGAGCCTACAGACCCCTGCTGCAGACTCCAGCTACCTGGCATTTGTGCCATCTGCTTTTTAGTATTTTGTTGTGGAGCCCTACACTACAATACACACCCCCGAGATGAGTCAATTTAGAAAAGCTGAATTCTACAATCAACTTTGGTGTCCATGGGAAGGGATTCATCATGACAGAAGGGCATGGAGAAACAAAACAGCTCACCTCATGGTGGGAAGTGGAAGAGAGAATGAATAGGGTCCTGCACCTGCCTTCAGGCCTGTCTCTCCCACGAGGCCCCACTTCTCAAAGGTCCCAGCACTGCACAGTAGTGCTCTGGCTGGAGACAAAGTCTTGAACAGGGCTTTTGGGAGGGGAGATTTAAGATCCAAACTATACCACACCCCAAAGGTACCATGTGTCCATGTCATCAAACAATTCCAGGCAAGGAGTGTGGCAGAAGCCCCTTGTGGAGGAGGTGGCTTCTGGAGAAGCTCTTCCAAAGGGATACCTTGCTCCTCCTGAGAAATGTAAGCGTGACTTTCCTTCTGTGGCCACCGTAGCCTTCTGGTGGTCATGAGGGCAGTCACCAGCCTGCAGAGTAGAGGGCAGAGAGGAGTCTGGGTCTGTGATGGTGTTGGTGCCTGGCACATGGGAGCCAGCACCCCTTTGCTTCAACCAGTTTGAGTTTCTTGTCACCTGCAGTGAGAAGTCCTGACACACCCACTGTAGGAAACACAAGCACTAGCAAACGAGCCTGTGACGAGGGAAGCAGGGTGGCAGGAGAGCTGTGTCAGTCAGGGTTACCAAATGCTGATGACAGAAACAGGCTATGGGCAACTTTCGCTGGATTAAAACTGATGGCAGGATAGTGGGTAGTTCATGGGGTTGATGGGAAGGACAAGCATGTGGCTTAGAGGTGGGCAGGAGCTGGGGCAGGCTGGTGAGGTGTGATGGGGCATCCTGTAGACACTCATCCCCTCCCCTGGCACTCGCCATGATGACAGTGTGGTCACTTTCTCAATTGTTGCTTTGTGCTAGTTTCCAATTGTCAGGTCCCAGGTGGAGTTCGTGGTCTGAGCAGAGTTTGCAGGAAGTACATGTGGGGATAGCTGATCCTAAGACCCACAGCTAGGGGACAGGCAGGGGCTTCCTATGCCAGTCAGCTAAAACCCAGAAAATATTACCACAAACCACCTCAAATACTGGGGAAAATAAATGGTATTTACTGTAAGATGCATCATTTTAGGGCTACATTTGGACATGCTTTGACATTTTTTTACACTTATGTAACATTTCCATGACTCTCATCGAACTCTGGTCCTGGATCCCCGTTGGTCCTGACTGGCTCCCTTGCAGAGAACTTATCTAGAGGTTCAAGGAACAATAGAGTCTTGGCCGCATTCCTCATCCCTGGGACACAGTCTCCAGCACCTGCACATTAAAGGAGGAGTGGTTTGTTTTGGCCCAGTTTCAAGTGTTTCAGCCCATTCTTTGCAGGCTCAAACCCAGAATGGCCTGGCCGCAGGACCTGGGTGGAGGAGATTTGCTCACGTCAGGGGACATTCTTGATCTATGCCTTAACAAATATAGGTTCTTTTGTACTAATTCTTCTTCTTTTTTTTTTTTTGTACTGGACACCCCAACCTCTTTTTTGCTGTCTTTTTATTTTGAGACAAGACCTTGGTAAGTCACTAAGTTGCTCAGGGTGGGATTGAATTTGTGATCCTCCTGCTTCAGCCTCCTGAATAGCTGATCTTTATGGTGCTCATGTTCACAGAGGTGGGGCTTTTGGAGGGTGATAGGGGCCTGCGGGCTCCAGCTGACTTGCTGTGGCAGATGGGGCCTGGTAGGTGGTCACGGGGGAGGAACCGGGCAGGGTGTGCATCCCTGGCTGGGATGAGTCCTCTGAGGAGTAAGCACCCTCCTGGTCCAGTCACCTTTGCTGAGCCCCACTTTGTGTGGGTGATGCACTTAGGAGTATTCTAGGTGCAAACACAATGTGAGCGTAGGGATTATTGATTCTCTTTTATGACTAAGTAGTATTCATTTCATGTGTAATCACATGTTGTGTGTCCTCGCTTATCAGTGAAGGTTTAAACTGTTCTGAGTTTTTAACTATTATATGTGAAGTCGCTGAGACACTGGGGACCACGAGTGAACATGCAATGTATTTCTCTTGGGCAAACACCTTGTACCTTGAGGTGGCAGTACCAGGCTACAGAAGGTCAGGGGCTGGGGATAGGGTTCCCTGCAGATGCCAGTCTGAGTGGGGTTTGCATTTATCCCAGGAACATCCTCCCAGTCATGCTACATCATCTCTAGGTCCCCGATACCCTAACGGGATATTAAGTGCTGTGTGGTTTAGGGAAGTATGGCAAAGAAAAGAGCCTGGAGTACAGATACAATTTTTAAGAATACTTTGGATCCATGGCAGGTTGAACCCACCACGCAGAACCCATGGAGGTGGAATATTGACTGGCTTAATTTTACCAGAAACTGTCAAATGGTTTTCCAAAGTGTTTCCAAAGTTTGAATCCCTCTAAGCAAGATGTGAGAGTTCCAGTGAGTCTACATTCTTGCCAACTCCCTGCTGTGGTCAGGCTTTTATTTCATTTTTTTTAAAAATCAGAGTTTGTTGATAGCCCTCTATTGTGGGGATAGGGACTGGAGGACCTGGTTGAGTAGTGTCTGGTAAAAACATAGTTTTCCACACCACCATGGGGATTCTCTTCAGTGTTTCCTCACTGGCCCTGGAGTCCGGGTTGTGGATGTCTCAGGGTGATCCTTGGTCATGTGGAGTCGATAGGCTGAAGTCCAAGTCAGAGGGTCCAGCTGGTGGGATTGCAGAGCCCCAAGGTAGCAGTGCCATCACAGGGTGTGCCATCACAGGGTGAGTCATCAGCCACATGTAGGGAAGCGAAGTGGCATCTCACTGAACTCTGAGTTGTGTTTTCTTGGCAGCTGATGATGCTGAGTTGTCTGTGTCTTCTGTGATGAAGTGTGTGTTCCACTTAGGGGCCAACTTAAAGTTTGGGTCCTTGATTTATTTTTATTGAATTATAGAGGTTTTTACTCAACAGGGCTGTGGAGCTGCAAGCTGGCACAACTCTCTCCTTGCTGGAAGTTTTGCACAGAAGCACTCCTCATCTGCACATTTGAGCTTCTCTGGCTGCTGTCAACTCCTTCTTCCTTACCCTGACTCCTTGAGGTTTCCAGATCTCTGTGGTACAGTCTCAGAGCTGTTTCCAGGTAGGAGACCATGCCATGAGGGCTTACCTAACTTGTGTTCTTTCTCAGCAATGTGGCCTGGTGGTGCCACTGTCCCAAGTGTGAACAATGTTTCCCACTGGCCCTGTAGTTTTCTGGCTGTCGATGGCAGGAGGGTACTTGTGGAATCTGCTATTCCCTGACAGCTGAAACTTCATTTTCCATTCTTATTTTTTTCACAGCAGGCATCCAGTTAGGGCTTTGTATGCTGGGCCAGCACTTTGCTGCAAACTGAAGTCCCAGCCTCTTTTCATCCTTAATGCTTTTGAAGTGACTACACTTCTTTTGGATTGCAAGTGGACAGGTAAGTGGAGTGGTGTGGCTAAGTCTCTGGCCAAGTGACATCACCAAGCCTTGGGGCAGCTCTGTCCTGTTGAACTGTCTTCCTTTGTCACCTCAGTTCTTGGTCTGGCTTCCCTCTTTGGTGACTAATGGTGGCTACACTTTTAGGTAGACTGCTGTTGACTCAATGTTTTCTGTCACTTGCTTCTGAACCCTGGCCACTGTGGTCACATAGGAGGCTTGGCTTCTTCTGTGGGTGTGGCTCACATGATGCTTTCTGCTGGGGTGTGGGCTTCTTGGAGTTGTAGGCTCAGAAGCAACAGGACACTTTTTCTTAGGAACTGACTATGGATACAGCCTCAGTTCTAGAACACTTGCCTGAGCCTCTCAGAGACAGGTACATCTTGGAGAGCATCAAAAACAACTTGAAGATAGCACAGGGGTCCAGAGAGTCCCTGCAACATTTTCTTTTGCTTTTATGACTATTTTTCCTTCTAACTTGTTCACACACTTACTGGGATGAGAGGGAGTTCAGCAGAATGGCAGCTGAGCATCCCCAGTTTAGGTACTTACAAGGTCCAGAAGCTGAGTCAAACCTTATTCACTCATAGGTCATAAAGAACAGGGAGTATCCAGGCCTGTGGAGATCAAGATATTGAAGCCCCATCCCCAACAAAACTGTTGTGCATGGACAGTAAAACCTCACTGGTCTCCTGGTGGAGCCTGAAAATAGGGGAGCATGTTGACTTTCTGTTGCTGTTGTGAATACATCATTAGAAGCAGCCATCCTGAGTCTCTTGGAGGTCTGGGGCTGTTATGGCTTGTGTCTAGATGTCCCCTCAAATTCTTATGCAGTTTAGATGGGGCTTTTTCAGAAGTAGCTGAATTTAGAGTGTGTGATTGATTCATGGTGCAATGCTAGGATTAAGGGTACTGAAATCCACTGATTGTATTGGTACCACCCTAACCCTAGTAGACTGATTTTGCTACCTTGTGGGCACCATGGACAGTTTCTCCTCTGTGATGCCCCTCTGTCAAGCCACCCTGCCTTGGAGCCAGACAATTATGGATGAAACCTTTACAAACTGTGAGCCAAATAAACCTTTCCTCTTTTGGATGTTGGGTATTTTGTCTCAGCAATGAGAAAGGTGACTAACATAGAGTTTAGTACCAGAAATGGGACCATTGCTGGGACTGTACCTGACCATGTGGTTTAGGAGCCTTTGGGAATGGCTTGTGGAATAGTTTAGAAAGGTTTGGAGATGCCAGATGAAAAAGTAGCTCTGTAATACATTAGGCAGTATTATATGTGAGATTCTGGTCAGAGTTGAGAAGACCAGAAAGGTGATAGAAATCCTGTCATTAAAGACCAAGCTTGGTAGATTTCTGATGGTAATAAGGACTACATTGGTTGTTGGGCTCCAGACAATGTGTGTTATGGCTTGGCAGAAAGTTTTTCTGCATTTTTCTAAGACTGAGGTTAAAGACAGTGGACTAGTTAATCTAGCAGAAGAAATTTCTTTTTTTTTTTTTTTTTTTTTACAAAATTTATGTAAAGAGAAAAAAAAGCAATACAGAAAAAAGGGTAGAAACAATACAAAACCTCAAAAAAAACCCCATAAATCACTAGTTGACAAACCACATACTGTCCTCTCAGAAATAGCTGTTCATGTTACAAAATTAAGGCATACAAAGTGAACACACAGTGAGGCTGCAAACAGTTACAAATAAACAGGATGGAATAAAGCCAATTGAGACAGTATAGTGAAATTGGTACAGAACATCACAGCAGGTCACCAGGACAACAGTAATAGGCAACGTTGTATATCTCGTTGTCTTCACAATAGTTGTTCTTCTACCAGGTACAGCAAAATCAAAGAAATACACAACATTATAGAACACATCAACACAGAGTATTGAATAGAGCAACACCGTCAATCAGGACAAAGCAAAACAGTGATAAAAATATCTGCCTTCAGAGATAGTAGAAGGAAACTCCCCCCACTTGCTGTACCAAATATGGTCACCTCCTAAGAGATACCCAGATCCCTGGAACCCAATTGTTAACAGGGGTGGGGGAGATGTGGTATGTTTGATTCTAAGCCCAAGCCCCGGTAGGCAGCAGGCTGCTTACTGGTTGGCTCGGCGCCCTAAGTTCCAACATGGCGCGGATCTCAGGAAACGCTCTTGCTTCTTGTTTCCCCGCCCTGGGGTGGCCGAGGCTTGCCAGACCACAGTCACTTACCAGGGCGGCAGGCTGCTTCGCAGAAGAAATTTCAAAGCAGTCTAGTTGAGGTGGTGGCATGGCTACTTTTAGGGGCTTTTAACCAGATTTTTATGTTGAGAATTGAGAGCAAAGAGCCTAGTAGAATGATTTAAAATGTTTTAGTTTGACCAGAAATGAAGCTCCAATAAAACTGTGGGCTACAAAGATAGAGGTGGGGAGATCTTGATTACTGAAAAGGAACTGAATAGAAAAGATGACCTGAGGATGTCACAAGAAGTTACAGAACTCCACCCTTTGTAGCCTCAAAAGTGCAAAAGTGAAAGACTTTGTTTTGAGAAGTGAGCCCCAGAGCACCATATTCCAGAGTGGTGGTGGCCTAGAGAATTTGTTGCTTGAGATTGGGTGAAACTGCTCAGTAAATCAGGCACTTGATCCCTACAGCTAAGAGAGAGGGAAGCCAGGCTACTGCTTCAGCTGGCAGCAGACCTTGGCATCATCCATGTCCATGTGGTTCTTATTTTAGGTACACACATAATGTAAGAGTTTTGGAGTCAGGAAAGCTTCCATCTAAAGTTCAGAAGGAGGCCTGGGAGGCCAGGCAGTGTGCCCCTAAGAGTGCACTGTGTGAGCTGAATGTGCAGTGCAAACCAGAAGTTTGGAGAGGTCAGAAACTTGGATAATCTGTGGAAAATTGCAAGAAGGGAGCAGAGCTGGTCCAAGTGAGAAGCCATGGAGCTACTATCACTGGAAGTGCCATACAAGTCCTTTGGAATTCACATCTTGCCTTGGATTGCCTTTGCTTTGGATACTGCAATGCAACTACAGGACTTAATGTTTGACCTACTGGATTTTGGACTTGCTTTGGTCACATTCCTTTGTATCTCTTTATTTGTATCTTTCTGAATGGTAATGTCCATATTCCATTATTGAATGTTGGAAGTGTTTAACTTTCTTTTCATTTGTACAGAGGATTTCAGCTATGAGTTTGTGTTTGCCTTTGTGGCTAACAACACAAAGCAGGTATCTGGGTTCCTCCAACTTCCCTTGTCCCAGTAGTCTCCTGGCTTGCCCAAGCTCTCTGGTTCCTACCTCATGCGGCTGGTTTGCAACCATTGGCCCCATTCCCTCTCCTGCCTGGGGGTCTGTAAGAAGTGGTGAGAGGGGTGGAAAGCAGTGGTTTCTTCCTGTTAAATAACCCTTTAAAAACCTATAGGGTTCTAGACAGATATGTGCTCATTTGCTTTTTCCTCTAGCCTTGCTTTAAACTGCTTTCCCACTTCCTCCTAAGTGTATAAATTTACAGTTCCTTCTTCTGGGAATCAAGGGCAGGTCTCTTGAACAAACTCAAGAAATTTAGTAAGTTGTTTAGTCTTCATAGGCATCCCCTAATCTTAAGCAAAGCATTTAAATATACAAAGAATAAAATTTAGATCCTGGGTTCCCCATTTTTTCATACCCAGAAATTACTCAGTGTAGTCAATATCTCAATCCTGTTGCTCACACTCATGGAGTATCTCCTTGTCTCAGCTTACTGAGTTCCTCCATGCTCAGGCTCCACATTGGGTGCCATCTGCCTTGACCTGCACAGACAGCTGGGTCCTGATTGGGGGTAACAGGAAATTAACAAAAACAAGAAAAAAATCTGGGACCAGGTGGGACCTGACCTCTCTGATGGAGAGGCAGCAACAACCCAGCACGGTCTGTGTCTTTATACATGGCAAAAAAGGGGGAAGTGTGAGACAGGGCCAAAAGTGCAAGGTCTCAATGTTTTGCTGAGAATGCTAAAAGCAAAATATTCTCAGAACTATCCATGCTGCAGTTAACAGGAAGGAACACCAAGGCTGGACACTTATTGATATGCCACTGAGTTAGAGGTCAACTTGTTTACATGGTCTGCCTCTGGAAGCCCATATTCTTGGGGCTGACCTGGCTCTGTCCCCAAATATGAGGTTGATCTCTGGCTCAGCCATGACTCAGCCACTCCTCACAGTCTTAAAACTCAGAGGAGACTTTGTATTTGGACTTTTTTAGCAATATTGAAACTCTTAGGAGTTTGCATAAAATAATGTACATGAGTCTTTGGGGGGCCTGGAGCAGAATATTATGGTTAGTGTCTAGATGTTCCCTCAATGCCTTATTTGGTTTTAGATGGGTGTTTTTTGGAAGGTGGCTGAATCTAGAATGTACAATTTATTCAAGATTCAATGCTAGGACACGACTTGAGACCATTCTCTTAAGTGAAATAAACCAAACTCACAAGGGTAAATACCATATAATCTCCCTAATATGAGAGTTGATAAGAGTATATAAGACTTTATGGTAAGCATGAGGCCCCATCTCATAGCTTCGAAGTCTTTCAAAGTTTTAAATCATCAGTTGGAATGGTGTTATCCTGTTTTGTTTGACTAT
>PVJX010036591.1:0-17506 GCA_004027295.1 Dolichotis patagonum
TACTATAATTCTTCCATTAAAAATTTGTATATACTATCACATATATTAAAATCCCAATAAGACAACATAATAGAGCCAATGGTAATAGAATAAAAGCATGGTAGGACTTCAAAGCAAGATGATATTAAATCAGCAATGGCTGCCATAATGTCTTGTTTTCTTCAAAATAGCTGTTCATACCATCACACATAATAAAATCAAACAAAACAGAATAAAACCATTCCAACTGATGAACGAAAACATTATAAGGCTTCAAAGCAATGTAAGGGGGGAATCATGATTACCTTAAAATCTTATGTACTCTTGCCATAAACACTAGGGAGACTCTATGGTATTTATACATGTGAGTTTGATTTATTTCACTTATGAGTATGGTATCAAGTTGCATGTTTGTTTGAAATTTTATGAGGAGCAGTACAAGCTTTGAAGAAAAGCCTACTGTTTTAGACATAGAGATTTAGACCTTGTTTTCTAGCAATGGATTAAAATTCAAAGTTTAGAAAAATATTTTAAACAAGTTTCTTAAAAACGAGAGCTGGCTTCGCCCCTTTCCCAGCTGCCGCCGCCTCTACCACTAGGGCCTCCAGGCTGCTGCCAGCTGTCTCTTTCCATTTCAGTATAAAACAAAACCTTTTCTTATCCGGAAAATTCATTTTTGTTTCTAAACTTTCTCACCAAAAACACTTCCTCAGTCGCACGATTCCCTTTGCGGCTTCCTTTCTCTCCTGCTGATCATTTCAAGTTTTACTTTGTCTCTTCCCTTAAGTTTATGTTTTGAAACAGTCCTTTAAAAATTCTTAAATTTAGATAAAATTGCTCTTTTTTGACAAAAAAGTAACATGATAATAAAACCAAAATGCTTTATCCTTTTCTTACAGTTTTCTGATCAATACACAGAGCTTAATTTCTTTATATTCTTTTTTATTGTAAAATGAAAAAAGAATAAAAACAGTGTTACCATTTTCTTTATTTTTTTTCTTAGTATACACATATTAATTAGAATTTTCACTTTTAATAAATTTATTTTGTAGCTAAGACCTAGGAAGATAACAATCTTGAGTTATTCTTTATATGCCAATGATTATGAAAATGTACTTAACGGACCCAAATAGTGTGTCTTTTTTAGAGAACTTAAGAAATCAGGAGTACTTGGATTTATGTTTATCATTCGAGTTTTTAATATTTGAACTAACTTAATATGTAATGACTCAGATATTTTAACACATTTATCCCATTTATATTTACCCAATTTATTTATTTTAACAGTTATTCCTGTATTACCTATGAAAACTAAGACATCAGACAAGCATAATTTTTTTTCTTGTGGTCCAGGGATTTGAACCCAGAGCCTTTACAGTGAGCTCCATTTCCAGCCCTTTTTATTTTTTATTTTGAGACAGAGTCTCACTAAATTGCTAAGTTGCCCAGGCTGAACTCAAACTAGTGATCCTCCTGCCTCAGCTTCCCAAAGTTCTGGGATTACAGGGCTACACCACCATGCCTGGCTATAATCATTTTACATTATTTTCTCGTCAAACACCAATGTCAAATTGCTACCTTTCAAACACAGAGCATGAGGAACATTACATCTTAAATGCTAATGGAGACAAATACAGCCTTGACTGACAGGGATCCTGGGCAGAATGTCCACAGCTGCGAAGACGTCTTTCTCTCCCTACCAACGCATTTAACTCCTGACCAAGGATTTACTGAGCCCATGTGAACTAAAATTCACCTGGGGAAACTTAAGTTTTAATTCATGTGAGAGCTGCAATATCCACAGCAAATCTAAACTGGCTCTCTTGGGGGATTCTGTCCCCCAGGCACATGCCTGTCGGGCGCAGGGAAGTGGCTGAGGCATGGGAGTCACGGCCTGGCTGGTGGGAGGCCAGCAGCGCCTCCCCACAGGCAGGGGCAGGTGGGGGACAGTGGGCCCTTGATGGGATCACGGATGCAAACAGGAGGCCTTGTGTCTTCAGGGACATGGGTTGGGGGAGCATAGACCAACCTGGGGATATGACCTCCCTGTGGCACTCATCAACATCAACGACTCCCAGTTTGGGAAACCTGACCCCTCCAGGTTGGGGATGGGACCCCGTCTGCCAGCCTCCCATAGGATTTCCTCGTGGGGAAAACTTTCCCCAGAAGAAAAAGGGCCTGGGAGCTGGCAAATGCAACTAGGTCCTACGCCAGCACTGCCGACCCAGGCTACGGGCACACACAGCCCAGGGCGATCCCCAGCTGTCCCACGAGGGAGCCGCACAGGACACGGTGCACACCTGCGGCCTTTGAAGCCCAGGCCGGGTGAAGGCAGCCTAAAGAAGAGGAAGCCAAGAGAGTAAAGGTAGAAGCAGGGTTGAGGGGAGAGAGATGGGGACAGGGACCCCACGGACCACAGGAGCCGGGGACACGCTGGCTGCTGCGACTCTGGACAAAGACCCAAGTGGCCACATGGCCCCCACAGCCCTGGGTCCAGAAGGACACAGTTCATGCTGTCCTGGTGGCATCCCCTGAAGAACCTTACCATAGAAAAGACAGCCAGTGCCACTAAGCGTTGGGAACATGCAGGCCACTCCGTGGGGACCTTGGCCCGGGCTGCCTGGCTCCAGCATGAGCCACAGGGGTCAGCCCGAGAGGACCGGGCTGCTTCTGGAGCGCAGGAAGATGCAGCTTCTACTGATCTGCTGTGTGTGGGGGCGGGGGTGGGGGCGGGGGCGGGGGTTAGAGCTTGGCATTTTCCCCGGGCCACAGGCACGGGGTCGAAAGCCGTTTTCATTCCTGGGCAGTCAGGGCCAATCAAGTGGCTGCATGGGCCAGACTTGCCGGGCACTCACAGCGGCCTGTGGCCCTGCACGAAGACCCCAGGCCCAGGCCTCCAAGTGTGGCTGGAGGACTAGGACTCGGCTGCTGCTGGAGCTGCAGAGCGGTGGCAGGGGACATGTACGGAACCGGGGCCAGGGCAACACAACTACACCCACGGCTGGGGTGACTGCAGAGGGCACAGGCACATACAGGGCAGAGCACCAGTCTCCTGTGCCCCAGACCCGAAGGGCGCCAGAAAGGACCCAGCCCTCTGGACCATGAGGCCTTCAGGTGCCCAGAGGAGGCTCCGACTGCACGTCACAGCTGGCAGGTCAGTGGCAGCACCGAGCATGGGACCCGCACACACGTGATCTTTGCATCACCTTGGCTGTGCAGTGAGGGCTCCTTTGCTCTGTCCTCAGTGGCACCTCTGCCAGGAGGAAGTTGACAGTTTGACTTCAAATGCAGTGACACAGGCCCCACACTGCCTGCACCCCGACCCCGCCCTCTTCCTCTCGAGCAGACAAGACAAGGCTGACGCCTCACCCACGGGTGCCGAGCTCCCCAGGCCGGGCAGGAGCAGGCCGCACCCATGGGGTCCCTGCCGCTGGCCATGGCATGCCTGCTGGTGATGCTGGGTGAGTAGCTGCTGGTCCGCTGGACGCAGCACCAAGGTTGCGCCTGTCCTGTCTGGTTCCTGAGTGTCATGCAGGCTTTAGGCCACAGGATGTCCGTGCTGCCCGCCCCGCTCTCCGGGCCCTTCTGGCCCCACTCCAACAGCCTCAGCCTCTCTCCAAGCTATCCAGGGCCCCGGCTGTCTAGTGCTCTGAGTCCAGCCTCATGCTCCACAGTGTGTCCCAGCAGTACCTGGCCACCTCCAGGGACAGGACACCAGCCACCTTCTGCACCCTGGGCAGAACAGGCAGAGAGTGTAGGGCTAGGGCTGCCCAGGGTACAGCAGGCAGGCAGAGCTCCTGGTCCCTGTGCACACAGCCCGGGGCAGCAGGTGCCAAGCCTGGGTTCTAGACCCAGTGCACATGGCTGCTCCACCCATGGCTGTTGGAGGGATGTGACAGAGATGTGACTGTGGCCAGAGGTGTTGGTGGTGTGGCAGGTGTGGGCCGAGTCCAGGCATGACCAGGAGAAAGTGCCTGGGCCCTCGCTGCAGGAACATCTCTGCGCCGACTGCACTACACGCAACCTGCTGGGGGGAGAGAGAGAGAGAGAGAGAGAGAGAGTGTGTGTGTGTGTGTGTGTGTGTGTGCACATCTGTGTGGGGGCTCTGCACACTGAGGGCCTGCACATGGCCTTCTCTCATATGTGCTGCACAGCTGGTGTGCACATGCACGCCCGTGGCTATGTGTCCCACAGCAGGAGGAGAGACCATGCTGCTCCTGCCCCACCAAGCGGCGTAATCTCCTGGCTCCTAGAACACCAGGGATACAGTCCTCAGGCTTCACCTCCCCTGGCTGCACCCCCAGCCGCGTACTGTCCTGGCTGACCTCCTGCAGGACCTGCGGGTCCCCTGGCCTGGCAGGAGTCAGTGAGTGGCTCTAGGCACAGATATTTGTGCAAATGAGGGGGGTGGTACTGAGCACCCCTTTCATGCGGGGGTCACAGCCCTGAAATACTTGCAAAGCCATTGCCTTCCACAAGTGCCATGCCGCCTAGGAAATAGCTGGGGCCCTGCAGCCTCCCACCGGCATTGCAGGGAGGTGCCATGGTCTCCCTGGGTGCCAACAGTGCCATCCTCCTTAGCCTTAATGGTTCAGGCCATGGCAAGCCAGCCATGCTCAGCCACTGGACCTCAGAGCTGTGCCTGCCACCAGGTGACCTGGGAGCTCCGTGAGCCTGGGTGAAGCCAGGCCTGTTGAGCCATAGTATTGTGCTGGGCAAGCTGAGTATCAAGTGCTCAGTGAACAGTAAAGATGGCAAGTTATAACCAGGGCAGCGAGGTTCGTGCAGGGTGAGGAGTCTGGCCAGTCCACTGTCTCAGGCTCTCATCCCCAGGCTGTTCCCTTGCACAGCTCTGCATCCCTGCATGTATTCATCTACCCTCTGCCCTGAGCATGTGAAACAGCTTCCCTGCCTGCTTGCAGAGGAGGCCTGTCCTGGAGGCCCAGAAATAAGCTCCGAGTTCCTCACCCACCTGGGGACACTGAGCAGTGTGGTGCAGGAAGTCACAGGTGGCCTTGGCCGGAGAGTGGCCAGGGCAGAGTGGCCAGGTGTGGGACACCTTCAGGGGGACAGAAGGGGGCCTCTGCAGGAGGTGACATCCCCTCTGAGGCCCAAGGAATGGGAAGAAGCATCCAGGCAGAGAAAGATGAATGAAGGTCCGGGGCAGAGGGAATGAGCAAGGCAGAGGCCATGGGACAGGACAGGGCATCCACCAAGAGCATACAGCACGAGGCTACCCAGCCACGGCCCAGGATGCAGAGCTGGGGCCTGCCAGGTGCTGAAGGGCCAGGGATCAGGGACCCCATGGCTGCCCCTTATAGGGAACAGAGGCCCTTGGAGCCAAAGGGCTACAGTAGTCTTCGGGGATGCTCCATATGGCTGTGCCAGTTAGAAGGTCCCCTGGGGACCAGGGAAGGGGCTCCATTAGACAAAATTGAGTAGCTCCATGTGCTTGTATGTGTGCTTAGTCCCGCGGAGGGACTCTGTGGTGCAACAGGTCTAGTTTGTATCCTGCTTGGCCACCCGAAAAGACGAGCATCCCGGGGGTCTCAGCCCTCTCGTCAGAGCTGCATAGACCTGGAAGGGCCAAGGAATGACTCGTGCCAGGGACATGGGAAGGAGACACCAGACCCTGGCCTGGGACCCAGTTGGGCACAGTGGGGACACAGCCCAAGGCAGAGCCAGCAGGAGCCGGGGGAAGTCGGAAGGGGGTGGACGGTGAGCTGGTAACGGAGTCCTCCATGGGGTCTCCAAGGAGAGACCTGGGCTCCACCTCAGGGGTGCCAAAGTGGGGGGAGAGGAGGGGTGCCCTCCTCTCCCTCCATGGCACTGTCTCTGCCAGGCTGGCTGCCCTGGAGAGGCCAGGGGTCCCCCAACTGCTGAAGGCAGCCGGGCCCTGTGTCCCCCCACCCTGCAGCAGGGGTCCCCTTCCCGCCCAAGCTCGACTCTGCACACACAGCAGGCCCCACAGCACCCTGCCAGACAGTGGGAAGAGGGACTCATCTTCCACATCT
This sequence comes from Dolichotis patagonum, assembly GCA_004027295.1. Classification (NCBI taxonomy): domain Eukaryota; kingdom Metazoa; phylum Chordata; class Mammalia; order Rodentia; family Caviidae; genus Dolichotis; species Dolichotis patagonum. The sequence goes on from PVJX010036591.1 coordinate 5,994, forward strand.
GGAAATGGGCAAAAGGGACCTGAGTTTACCGGGCTGTGGGTACAAGGCTGGGGGTGTGTGGCGCCGTGAGAGAGGGATACTGTGTGGGACACATGGCCCAGGTGACTCTCACAGATCTGGAGAGGTACCCGAGGCTGCACATACAAGGACAGCAACAACTCCCACAGGGGCGTCTGCCCCCTGGTACCCTCTCCCCTCCCCGTGCGCATGGGCTGTGGGCACCGGCGGGACCCCCAGGGCTCAGGGGCACAGGTCTCTGGCACAGCACCCCAGCTCAAGGCAGCCTTGGCGTCTGTAACTCGGGGGCCCCAGCCAGGCCCACGGACACCCAGCTGCAATCAACCCTGGAGCCAGGCCACGCTCCTGAGGTCCAGCCCCAGGGAGAGGAGGGGCCGTGGAGCATCCGGCTGTGTATCCCATGGAGGGGGCACACGCATGTGTCTCAGCAGGCAACGTTGTGTGTTTAAAGCCAGTGCTGCCCAGGTGCGGGCAGAAGGAAGGATTTCCGTGATGCACCTGCAGCCAGGACACCCATATCCAAAAACTTCAGGGTCTTGCAATTTAAAAAGCAAAACAAAATGAAGTCTTTTTTTAAAAACTGGCTCCAAAAATTTTATTTTATTATTATTAGTAGTAGTAGTATTAGTATTATTTGGTCCTGGGAATCAAACTCAGGACTTGGTACCTGCCAAGCAGGCACTTAGGCCACTGAGGTACATCCTCAACACCTCAAAAACTGTTTAAGTGCAGTACACAGTGACTAAAACTCATCCATGGCAATATATGGCCCATGGGGGTGTATCTGTCTGTCTGTCTGTCTCTCACTCTCTGTCTCTGTCTCTTACTCTCTGTCTCTCTGTTTCTGTCTCTCTGTCTCTGTCTGTCTCTCTGTCTCTGTCTGTCTGTCTGTCTGTCTGTCTGTCTGTCTCTCTCTGCCTATCTCTCCATCCCTGAGCTTTGCCCGGGGCTTCCTGTCCAAGCCCCCCATTGTCAGGGGACTGGCAGACAGGCTGGCAGGGCAGGTCAGCCCTTCAGCATGGTCTTGTGCTCAGCCCCTGCCCCAACTCCAGCCTCAGCTGCTGAGGATGGCATGGAGGGGACAGCGAAGGTACAATGCTGCTGTGTTCTCTTCCCACATGGCCTCAAGGTTTCTGGACAGAGCTTAGACCTGGAGCGGCAGGAATAAGCTGTACCCCCAGAAGGGTCAGGGGGACCCCAGCAATCTGCACGGTCCCAGGGACCCCAGGAACTACTCTGTCACTGGCAAGGAGAAGCTAAAAAATGACAGTAGGCCACAGAGGATCAAAACTTGGAAGTGGCTGAACAGGCCAGGAGAAGGCACCAGCAGCCCGAGTCCCATCAGCTCCCGCTGCCCTCGTGCCTGGTACAGGCCTGCACTGAGCTGAAGACCAGGGGTCACAGATGGCTGGAGGAGGGGGCAGCCAGAAACCAACACGGAACTTCACCACAGACCCGGGGCCACACCCCAGGGGTTGCACGAGCCGCCAGCATCAGGCAGCAAGGGCCCGGCCGAGTCCCCCACGGTGGCTTCATACCGGAGAGGGGCTCATCCCATCCAGGCAGGCAGCGTGGAGCAGCAGAGTACGCTGGGCCTCTGGGCTGGCAGGCAGAGCACAGCCACTGGGCCACCCAGGCCAGCCGCCAATTTCTTTAAATACCCTCAGCCTCCTCTTCTACAAAACAGGGCTAAAATAGTGGTTCTTGCCTCCTGGCACTGTGGAGGGCACTGAGAGAGTGAACGATAACAGTCTTGGAAGAGGAAAACACTCATGTTAATGGTGGTGGTGACAGCAGTGGTGATGGAGGTGGGGATGGAGACAGAGGTGGTGATAATGACGGACATGGTGATCGTGGTGATGGAGAAGGTAGCGGTGAGGAAGATGGAGGTGGTGATGACAATGGAGATAATGGCGATGGAGGAGATGGTGGTGGTGATGGAGGTGGAGGTGGAGATAGTAGTGATGGGGAAGGTACTGGTGAGAATGATGGAGATGATGATGGTGATGGAGATGGTGGAGATGGTGGTGATGGTGGTGATGGGGAGGGTACTGGTGAGGATGATGGAGATGGCGGAGGTGGTAGTGGTGATGTGAGCAGGAGAAGAGAGGAAAGGCTGGTCCTGAGGACCAGATGGCACCCTGAGGGTGGCTGTGTCCCAGGGTGTGTGTCCACCCCTCCTAAGAGCCACTTTCTGCCAGGGTCTCTGCCCTCTCTGCCTCCCGGTTCTCTAAGCAGGCCAGGCTGATCCTTATGGGGTCTGCAGGCATGGTCAGGCCCAGTTCCTGGCCCAGGGCCATCAGCCCCTCTGGCACCTCGGGTCGCAGCCCCCTCTGTGTCTCCATGCTTGGCACTGTGCAAGCCCCTCTTCGGTGGCAGAGGTAGAGGGCATATTTCCCAGCCAAACCTGTCACCTTGGCCCTCTGCTGACACATATGTCCTGGATGCCCTTGCACACGGTGTGGACCAGGAGTCAGTCTCTCGCGTGAGGCAGGGTACACAGGGCAGACACAGCCTCTCTGCTCCCAATCTCCTCTCCACAGCTGGGCACACCTGCTTCCACAGTTGCCTGGACTAATGAACTGGGACGTGCAGTCATCCCCTGCTAGTGCTGCCTTGCATCCCTGCCCTGGTTGTGAGGATAGCCGTCCTCTGCCCAGGCCCTGGACTACAGGCTGACTGTGATGGGATCTAGGAGATGGGAGCACTTGTCACAGGGTTCTGGAGACTGGGGCACAGCACAGGTGGGGCAGTGCAACTTCCTTTAAAATTTCCACAGCAAGAGCAGGCCGTTCTAACACCCAGTGACGGTTTCTCCCCGGGAAGTGAAACATAGTCACTTCCTGTATAAAGTCAGCTCCCCTCATGGGTGGCAGCACACCCTGTAATCCCAGCACTCTGGGAGGCTGAGGCAAGAATGTTAAATGTTCAAGCCAAAACTGGGCAGTTCAACAACTTAGCAAGACTGTCTCAATAAAACAAAAAACCTGGGGATGTGGCTCAGTGTGGAAGCCCTGGATTCAGTTCCTGGTGCTGAAAACAACACCAAAAGGTCTCTGACCTGGTGCTGTCCTAGCTGCTAGCAGAGCAGCCAGTCCAAGAGGCGGGTGGATGGGACCACAGCAGCTGCTCTGTGAGGCTGGGCATGGCGGCTGGGGCTCATGTGCATCTCGGGGTCAGAGCCTTGCAGCCAGGGGATCTGAGCGTCTCTGCAGCCGTCTGTGTCACCGTGTGGTAATGGCAGCTGGCCGTATGAAGGGGCAGACAAGGACACACCAGGGTGACAGGGCTGGGATACTTGGCCCGGAGGAGGTGACACACACCTCATGTAGTAACAGTCACCTGACTATGCATGGAGGAGAAATCAATGTCACCATGTGTTATTTTAAAAGGTAGATTTAGAGAGAGAAAGAGAGAGAAAAAAACCCTGCAGCCCACCCTGCAAACCTTACCTGCTTGCCCAGGTGCCAGGCTGTAGGGCGAAACCCACGTCCAGAAGCCTAAGTAGTTGGGAGCTCCTGCTGAAGTGGGGGTGGGAGGGCAGCCCCATTCCCTGACTGTCCTCTCTCCTCCCTGCAGCTACTTCCTGCATGGGCTGGTCCAGCATGAAAGACACAGGTAAGAAAGAGCCCGTGAAGGAGGCTGGGACAGGGCGCTAGTGGGGCTGTGGCTCTGTCCCGATGGAGGGGACCTTCGGGCCAAGAAGCCATCACCTCTGTTGGGCAGCACCCAGTGCACTCAGACACATAGAGACAGACACTGGTGCCGAAGGGCACCACACAAGTGCCAGGTCTCAGGCCACCATTGTTAGAGCATTTTATTTATTTTTGGGGTGCTGGAGATGGAGCCCAGGGCTCATGCATGCTAAACACACCCTGTACCCCTGAGCTACACCCCAGCCCCTACCATTTTAGGCAAGGAACTTGAGCATCATGGATTTGGTACCCATGGGAGGCCCTAATGCCAGCCTCCCTGACTATGGAGGGGCAACCATGGATTAGTTAGCCCAGGGCACTTTCTAAGATCACGAAGCCACATGGCTGCTGTTGAGACTGCAGTGCCACTCCTGGGTGTCTGCTTGGGAGAAATAGACACACAGGGTGCAGAGATCAGTTTGCAGCAGGCCAACCCCTGACACAGCCCCAACAGTGGCCCAAAGCCAAGTGGCAAAACTTCAGTGCACACTGAATCCACAGCAAGGCCCCTGCCCTGGGACACGTCAGCTGAGCAGCCAGGAGGAAGTCCCACTTCTGTGGCTCTGGAGAACGGCAAAACCAGCCTCTCCCGACAGAAGCAGCCTGGAAGCCCACAAGGGGGCCCAGGATGAATGGCTCGCGGACTTGCTGGTTACCAGGCACATTGTGACCTAGAGTTCGGTGGTGGCTTTGTGCTCACACACGTGTCAGATCCCATCCAGCAGTGCCCTTAACGGGTGCATTTCACAGTTTCAAAGGTTAAAACAAAGACCCCAGGTTGTTCTGGGACCCGCTAAGGGGGTTTCTGCAAGATGGGCAACTGTGCCAGGCAGCAGGTACCCAGAGCCCTCGTCCAGGCCTGAGATCCCCAGCTCTGCAGTGCCTGGCCCTGGTTTCTGGGATGTCTCTGTTGTGACCGGCAGGGATGGAGCTCTCAGAGGCACTGGGCAGCTCCCAGGGCACTGGATAGCAGGGCTCTGCAGAGGGCAAGGGGCGCCTCTGCTCCCACTTGCTCCTGACTGTGCCCCCCTCCACCATCCCCAGACTTCAAGGTGCAGCTCAAGGGCTCCAGCTCACCGTGCCAGGGCCGGCTGCAGGTCTACATGCAGAGCTCCTGGAGCACGGTGTGCGCACAGAGCTGGGGCCCGCACGGCAGCTCCTTCCAGAACTTGGCCCAGGTCTCCCACCTCTGCCAGCGGCTGCGCTGCGGGGAGATCTGCAAACTCGGCATCATTCCTGCCTTCAGTGCACCCCAGTCCCGGCTGCCCCAGATCACCTGCCATGGAACCCCAGGCTCCTTCTCCAACTGCAACAGCAGCACAACAGGCTGGTGCCAGCCACTTAGCCTGGTCTGCCTAGGTGGGTTGTGGACACCTGTGGGGTGGGGGATCAGGGTCCGTTCTCCCACCCCCGGACACACCCCACAGGCCAGGGCACTGGCAGCTGCCTGGTGGGACAGACGCCAGGAGCCAGATCTGATGACTGCTGTCTTCCCCACCCCAGAGCCCCCTGTCCCACCTCTGTGTTGGGGGCCCCCATGCGAGGTAGCATGGGGTTCAGATGGGCTTAAGTGGAGAGTGGCACCCGTCCCCAGCAGCCTCACCCCCACTGCCCCATTCCTCTCCATTGCAGAGCCTCAGAGGACGCCGCCACCGCCTACAAGCCCCCCACCCCCTACCACACCGGCGCCTACAGGTGGGAGGTCATGGGGGGGGTGCAGGCTTCGCCCAGTGTCTCCCTTGATGTGGGGTGGGCAGCCAGAAGAAAGCACCCACTCAGCCTGGCCCCACTCCTACCCCATTCCAGCTCCGCCCAGGCTGTGGCTGGCAGCCGGGTCCGGGGGCCTACAATGCGCGGGCACTGTCGAGTTCTACAGTGGCCACCTGGGCGGTGTCATCGGCTACCCAGCCCCAGATGACAAGGATGAAATGCTCGGCAGCCTGGGCACCCTCATCTGCAGCAGCCTGGGATGTGGCTCCTTCCTGAGGAGGCTGCCAGGGCCCGAAGCCCCAAGGCCAATTGGGTGGACAGTGCAGAATGCAAGCTGCATGGCCCTGCCACAGTGCTTCCGGCAGGCACAGCGTGGGGAGGCCGGCCTGGCCCTGGCACTCGTCTGCTCTGGTGAGTGGGGTCAGGGAGGCAGGGGAGCAGCAGAGACCCCCGCTGCGTGGTGAGCGAAGGAGACAGCTTGCAGACACGGCTGGGGCCAAGGGCAGCAGGCGATCGCTCCCGAGATGCTATGCAGCAGGCTCTGCGCAGGGCCACGGGGTGACCCAGGCCCCCCAGAGCACCAGCTGACAAAACAAACCTGTACCCTGGGCTAGGCAGGGAGCCCACAGGGCCTACCCCAGGATCAGTGGGCACTGCTGAGGAGACTACTGGGAAGGCGGGGTGGACAAGGCAGGGTGGCGGGCACTGCTGAGTCCCCTTCTGGGGGCTGTGGGGTCCAGACTCCGTCCAATGGCTTCCAGGGGCTGGGACTCTGCTATCCAGAAGGGAAGTGGGGCACCAAGAGGGTTAGCACCTGCTGCCATCCCCATGTGGATCTGGAGCCTGCCACCCCACCCACCCTCAGCTCTGGTACCTCAAGGGGTTAGAAATGCAGCCCACCACATCCCCCCCCCCCCAAATCTGAGTCCATTTCTGTGAGACTGCTTCATGTGAGAACCTGGGAAGCCTGGCTCTGGTGAGCTAGAGCCCACACTGGCCTCTTGTTCTATGGAAAAGACTCGCTGGGGTGTTGGTGGTGTTATTGCCATGGAAACTGGGCAAACCTGGTGATCACAGTTGCTCTGAACCCAGTGCACTGAGGAGTCCTGGCCCCATATCAGGGCTCCTGCTGGACTAGCCACACACTGTCACCTGGCCCTCAGGGTACAGGGCGCAGGGTGCCGCATTCTGGAGTCTCCCATCTGTGAAGTGACAGGGCTTGGAGCAGTCTGCCTCAGTTTCCCCTGAGAAGATGCCTTTTCCTATGGGGCAGCAGAAGGAGATGGACGCTGCTGCCACCCCAGCTCTTCTCCACCTGGCATGAAGCAAATGCCTCCCAATGCCACCATTGGGCACTGCCCCTGGTGGTTTCCTGCCCACCAGGGCCCAACTGCCAGTCTCAGGCTGCTGAAGGCCTGGACAAAGCTGGGCGAGACACACTGGGGTGGGGGGTGCCAAGGAGGAAAGCCGTAGGGAGCCACCTCCCCAAGCCAGTGCCCTCGGCTGTAGGCCACAGGGTGCAGCCGGCCTACACCTCACCTCTTGCTGCTTCCCCAGGTTTCCAGCCCAAGCTGCAAAGCCGCCTGGTGGGGGGTGGCAGCACATGCCAGGGCACCGTGGAGGTGCGCCAGGGCAGCCCAGGGGCACAGTGGGTAGCCCTGTGCCACAGCACCCGGAGCTCAGCACGCTGGGAAGAGCTGTGCCAGGAGCAGCAGTGTGGCAGGTTCCTTACCTACCGTGAGCTGGATGCCAGCGTGGGCACCCGTGGGCTCCTCTGCCCTGAGAAGCTGCTGTCCCAGTGCCACGCGCTCGAGGAGAGGAGGTCCTGCCGGAGGGCGTACATCACCTGTGAGTGCCACAGCTGGGGCTGGGAACGGGGCGCCTGGGAAGGACAGTGAGGGGTGGGGACAGCTGGCACCCAGCAGCAGGCAGGGAAAGGGGGGTGCACTGATGACAGCGGTGGAGGCGGATGAGGGACAGGTGGCCAACTCTGAACTTCAGGGACTCTGGGGCACAGCACCCACCAAGGGTGGCCTCCTCCCCAGGCTGGGCTGACCCCAGCCCTCCCACCAGGTCAGGATCCCCACCCTCCAGGCCCAGCTGCAGGCACTGTGGGGAGCATCGTGCTGGCCCTGCTGCTCTTGGTTGTGCTGCTGGTGCTGTGCGGCCCTCTGGCCTACAGGAAGCTGATGAAGAGAGGTGGGTGCAGGCTCCTGGGGAGACAGGAAGTCGGGAGGGTCACGCTCTCCAACCTGCCTGCATCCAGGGAGGCTGAGGAGTCCTGAGCTGGGTAGGCAACGAGGTCACGCGTGACCTCTTGTGATCCCACACCTCTAGCATGGCCACAGGCCCAAGATACTGGTGGGCCACCTGTCTTTGGGCTCAGTTTCCCCATGCACCAGAGTGCAGCTGCACCCTGGGGGTGCAGAGGATGCTCAAAGACAGGACGTGGCCTTTGGGATGCTAGACGCAGGCCTGCCAGGTCTTCCTCCTGGCAGCTGGAAGCTGGGCCCAAGTGTCCTCCTGGGGCCCCGCAGCACCCCTCACCGCCTCCGTCTCTCTGACCCAGTCCGCCAGAAGAAGCAGCGGCAGTGGATCGGCCCGACAGGAATGAACAGTAAGTGTTTGGCCACAGACAGTGCCTCTGCGGTGTCAGTGCGGCCACAGATGACCCAAACCGGGGCTGAGGTTTCCTCATGGGGCAGAGGCCACATGCTTTCTGCCTGACTCAGATGCTATGGCATCCCCTCAGTGGTGACCTGATCAGGGGTCCCTCAGGCCTGCCGTCCCTCGTGCATCCCCAGCACCGTGACCAACACTCCCAAAAGGGGAACACCCAACTGCGGGGCCGGGCAAAGCTCAGCACAGCCTCTTGCCCGGACTGTGGAGCCCACGGGACCCGAGGTGGTTGGGAGGGGCTGCCTCACAGTGGCCTTAACTTCCTCCAACCACTGCCCTGCACCTCACCCTTCCCTGGCCCTTGCAGGCCCTGCGGACTTTCAGACATGGGAAAGCATCAGCTTCCCTGCCAGGAATAGAGTGATCTCCCCGCTGCTCCCTGTGGGCTCCCTGCATGGGGTCTAACTGACGGCTTGCTGGCCGCCTGCACTTGCTAGTGTGGTGCTCATCCTGCCTTACTGGGAAGGGAAGGGGAACGGGAAATTCCCAAGAACGACAGTTCCTGGGTGCCAGGAGAGGGCAAGAGGGCAGTGACCGCACTGTCCCCCGCATGTGTACAGTGTCTTTCCACCACAACCACACGGCCACCGTGCGGTCCCAGGCTGAGAACCGTCCCGCATCGCACGTGGACAATGAGTACAGCCAGCCGCCCCGGAGCTCGCACCTGTCTGCTTACCCAGGTAAGCAGAAGGCCTGGCCTGTGGTGCTGTCCTTGGCTCACTGCTGGGAAGAGGGAGGCTGGGGGAGGCTGCTGCCCCCCCATGAACAGCAAATCCTTCGCAGGCCCAAAGCCCAAGTCACTCACCAAAGAACCCCACTCCTGGCCAATGCCAGAACCCCAACCTGCTGGTTCTATTGGGCCTGCTTCCCGCAGGACCCAGGCGGCCGGAGGGTAAACAAGGGCCCCTTGGCCAGAGCAGGGCTGTCAGTGGCCTGCAGGAGTCCTGTCAGGGCCCCTCACTGGCGCTAACAGTGAAGCCCCAGAGCACAGAACTGAGCCTCCTTTGCTTCTGTGTCCAACTGATTGCCGGCTCATAAAGCCTGTAGTCTGCTGGTCGCCAGGCCTGGCTCTGTGGCCTCTGCCGACTCCTCCTCTCCCCCCAAGCTCTGGAAGGGGCCCTGCGCCTCTCGGCTGCCCAGCCTGACAACTCCTCCGACAGCGACTATGACCTACATGCCGCACAGAGGCTGTGAGGTGAGCCCGTCCCTAGCCCCGCGCCCCCCCATGCCCTGCTGTCCCGTGTGGCCTCCTGTGGGGGGAGGAGGAGGAGCCAGTGCTTTTGGCTCCAAGGTGCAGAGCCATCAGTCTCAAAGACCTCCTGGAAAGCTGCTTGGAAGGACCCCAGAGCCCAGGCAATGGCTCTGGTGGGGCCCACACCTAGCATACAGGAGGTCCTGGGTTCATTGCCACCAGCACTGGGAGCAGCAGCAGAGGATGCATTATGGGCAGTGTGGCAGTCATACCCGTGCAGCTGGACAGCAGAAGGGCAGATCCTGGATCACTGTGCAAGAGCAGGGGTAGGAACAGTATCCAGGGCTCTGCTAGGAAGAGAGATGGACATTTCTGCCAGGGACTTTCAACAGAAATGAGCAAAAGGAGTGGGGCACTGACACCTTGGGAGAAAGCTGGGGCTCAGCCCCGCTGGAACTCACATGCCCCTGGCGGGGGTGGGGAAGCACCGACCACTTCCACCTTCTGACAGTTCAAACACAAGCTCCTGCCTGGATAACCTCACCAGCAGGTGCTGATGGGCGTCAGGTGCAGACTTGCAAGAGCAAGTGAGTGGAAGCGCCCCAAGAGTGGAGTCTGCCGCAGGCCTCGTTTACAGAGCCTGTCAATGTGCCGCGGCCCCCGGCATACAAGCAGTGCACCATGCAGGACACTGGACAGATCTGTGTGGCCTTGCAGGGAGAAGCCCTGACCCTGGGCCTGCAGTCATCCTGAGTCCTAGCCACCCTGAGGCCACCCCTAACTGGGCACCAGGATCAGGGAACTGCAGGCCAGACCTGCGCCTCTACCCAGATGTGATGTCCCCACCTCTACCCTGCCACCCAGGACAAGGCAAGGACCCTAGCCACAGGAACCCAAGCAAGGGCAGCCACCTCCCAGCCGGGCCCTCCACGTGGACCCCACGATAGTGCGACCCTGCACGCAGAGACTCAGGGTGCCCAGAAGGGCCCCCCTTTCTGCACCAGGGCCCTGGGCTTCCTGGACTCTGCCCCTGACTCACAGCAAAGAAGCCCCTCCTGAGAAGGCCTGTGGTACACCTGAACACCTTTGTTCTCTTAAATAATGCTTCTCCTCCTCCTGAAAGCATGGCTGCTCTGACCTCTCCTGTCCCGCCCCTGCCCCCACGGACTGTCACCATTGCATGGAGGACACTTTCCGGGCTGGAGCCTGCACCTCGGGAAGCGGGGACCCATGATTCCAACCAAAGCCAGCCCTGGGGCAGCACAGGAAGGATGCAGGTGGGCACAGAGAGGACACAGCACCACACAGCCTGCAGCCAGGACCCTTCTTAGGCCAAAGCTCTTGTTAATTGACCACCACACCTACTTCTTTAAAAAGTCCAAACAGGAAGTACAGTCGAGGCAACGTCTTTAGAAACTGTATTTAAGTGATCAGGCTGGGGTGACAGCTCAGCGAGACCTGTGTGACCGCCCTGCTGTCCCCAAGGCCCCTGCCAGGTTCCCACCTTGGCTGCAGACCCGACCTGGGCCCCCTGGCCGGGGCTGCCCTCCCCCAGTGAGGAAACCCTGCAGTGACCAGTGGTCCTCAGGAGCCATGCATAAACACTGTCCCCTTAGGTAAACTGAGGACCCCAAGGAAAGCCAGGGCCCTGACATGTACCCAAAGGACACTTTGGGGTCCCTGGCCAGCTCAGTCATGTGTCTGTGCTAGTCTCCCCACTTTGGGCTGGACACAGAGAACTGCTGACCTCAAGTAACAAGGGAGGACCCTGAGGACTGGGGTGTGCCACTACCTCACGCACACAGGGCAGCGGGGCAGCCATGGCCTCTCCTCCCTGCCTGGCATGGCTCCAACCCAAGCAGGTGACGGGGCCTTGGGAGTGACACCTGCGGTTCCGTCCACAAGTCTGGTGTTCTCCAGGCCCTGGGGTCCCAGGTGAAGGCAAGAAAGGGGATGGAAGAGGAGGGGCCACAGGGCTCAGCAGAGCCCACATGACCCAGGCCCCCTTCCTCATAAAAACTGGGCTGAGCTCCAGAGGTGATGGCACCAGCCAGAGAACACGACTCAGCCTGGAGGATGTAGTGCTGTCCACACCCATCACAGAAGGCAGAAGGCCAGCTTGAGGACTCAGAAGCACCAGTGGGACCAGCTGGCCAGGGCCTCAGGGCAGCAGGGATGGGCAGACCACGGCTGAAGGCAGACGCCCCACACCCTGCAGC
>PVJX010036592.1:0-17494 GCA_004027295.1 Dolichotis patagonum
GGTAACAAGATTTAAAATTTACATTATTCTCACCACTCTGCTTGGATGGATTACGTGCTGTTCCAGTTTGTCTACTTACACTAGACTTGAGGACATGGTCAGCTATCCCAAAAATAAGAGGACATATTATGGTAATCATCCCTAATTTTCCTATCAACTTAATCTGAAGCCCTTTATAACTTATACTGTCTTATTATGATTGGTCTTATTTGAATCTGGTTTGTTAGATTGCTACTCTGTATTGACTGATTTTATTTAAATCTGATATGATTGATAGCATCAAGTCTAAGAGTATAGGCAACTACACTGAAGATGACAAGATTCACTAAGATACCCACTCTGGTTTGATTATTACTTGCTTTTGAAGTCTTATAATGTCTCCAGTGTTTTGTTTTTATTAATGTTGTTATATACTGCTGAGACATCATGGTAACCATTGTAGATCACCTAGTATTGCAGTTTTATGTGACTTTTTTGCCTCATGCTTTTCTAGGAATTGTTTTGTTTTATCTTGCTTTGTTTTGTTTTTAACTCTAATACAGAAAGGATAGATATACATTTAGAGACTCATGCACGTGTAGAGCTTATAAACATTTTATAAGAACCAACTATATAACACATGTTGCAATGAACAACTACTTTGAAGAAAAAGAGACACTGCAGTACCCAGTGCTGACTCCATAATGTCATGATGTGAAATCCAGCAGAACTATCACTTTTTGTTCAAAGTGATTTTAGCTTGCTTTGTCTTGTTTAAGTTCAACACATATGAAGGTATGGACAGCTGTTTTGAGGAGAATGAGAGATACTATGACAGCCATTCTTGGCTCCCCTAATGTCTGGCCTTGAAGACCTGAAACACACTCCTCGTCCTGCTCAGATCAGTTCCATACTATGTTGTTTCATTTGAATTCCCTGTGACAATCTGGACAACTATTTGGAAGAAAACAAGAGTCAATATGATAGAGTGAATATCTCCGATTGTCTAGTTTTGAAATTTATGTCTCTTACATTGCTTTCTTGTGATCCGCTTTGTTCTGTTTTGTTGTGTTTAATTTTACCTTTTTGATATAATTGAATGTATATTTGAGTGGGTAAGATGGATGACCATATTACTGTTTTTGTCAGATCATGGAGCAGAACTGTTAACAGTGTCACTGTTTGAATGTCTACTTTACATATTTTAACTTTGTAATTTGAACAACTATTTCCAAGAAGTCAGTATGTAATTTGTCAAGTAATAATTTCTTATGATTTTTTTGTTGTTGTTCTTTTCCTTTTTTCCTTGGAATTCTGTATTGTTGCTACCCTTTGTTTTGTTTTGTTTTTTCTCTTTAAATAAAATTTTAAAAAAATTCCATCAAAAGCTGGAAAAACTGCTTTAATGAAGCTGAAGATAGACTGTCAGACCTTGAAGATAGGATGGAAGTTTATGATCATGAAAGAAAGGATCTCTTAAAAATAACAAGGAACCAGGAAACAATAATTCAACATTGCTAGATGATGCAAAGAGAGACAGTGTAAGATTGATAGGTGTCAATGAAAAAAGCAGGGATGAACAAAAATGACAAAAGAAGACTATTGACAGACAAAATAGCAAAAAATTTTCCAAACATGGGAAAAGAATCTGATATGCAGATAAATGAGGCATATAGAACCCAACTTGGTCATAACCAAAATAATTCTTCACCCAGGCATATAATAATCAGAATCTCTGAAATGCAGCACAAGAATAGAATACTAAAGCTGTCAGAGAAAAGAAACCGATTACCTATGAAGGAAAGCCTATCAGAATCATGGAAGACTTCTCAACACAAATCTTCAAGTCAAGAAGAGTTTGTAGTGGAGCATTTCAAATCCTGAAAGAAAACAACTTCCAACCCAGATTTATGTACCCTGCAAAACTGTCTTTGAAAATTAATGGAGAAATAAGATACTTCTATGACAAGAACAACTGAAGAAATTCATGACCACCAAATCAGCGTTACAAAGAGTACTGAAAGATACTCTAGTAACTACAATCCCAAGAAGAACAGCAGAAGGAAACCACTAAGCAGGCAAACAATTAAACAGAAGAAGTAGAAAACCAACAGCAGATAAGCAGATAAGGATGTCAGTACATATCAGTTATATCCATCAGTGTCAATGGTCTCAACTCAACAATAAAAAGAAACAGACTGGCAGAGTAGATTAAGAAACAAAATCTAACAATATGCTGTGTACAAGAAATATATTTAACTCAAAAGGAAATTCATAGACTAAAAGTCATGGGGTAGAAAACCATAGTCTATGTGACAGGAACCCAGAAAAAAGCAGGGGTAGCTATAATGTTTACAGGCAGTGTGAACTTGAAATCAAGAATGATCAGAAGAGATGAAGAAGGTCACTACACATTTTTTAGGGGAAAACTTGAAGAGGAAGAGATACAATCATAAATATATATGCATCAAACATGGGAGCACCCAACTATGTAAAACCAATCTTAATAGACATGAAAAATCAAATAAGCAATAATACAGTTATAATGAGGGACCTTAACACCCCATTGTCACAGAGACAGGTCAACCAAACAGAAAACAGGCAAACAAATAGCAGGACTGAATCAAACTTGTGAATCAATGGACCTAGTAGATGTGCACAGAGTGTTCCACCCAACATCAGAATCCACATTCTTCTCAGCTGCACATGGGTCATTCTCAAATATAGATCATATACTAACCCACAGAACATGCTTAAGTAAATGCAAAGAAATTGAAATTATCCCATGCATATTTTCTGACCATAGTGCACTAAAATTGGAAATTAATGACCAAAACCCCCACAAGAACACCATAAGCACATAGAAATTAAATAACACATGGAAATTAAACAATCAGTGGGTCACAGAAGAAATCAAACCACCTACAATTGAAAGAAAATGCAAATACAACTTACCAGAATCTGTGGGTCACAGTGAAAGCAGTCCTCAGAGGGAAATTTATAGTGTTAAGTTCTCACATCAGAAAAATGGAATGAACATAAGTAAACAACCTAATGCTTCTTCACCTCAAACTTTTAGAAAAAGAAGAGCAAGTCAAGCCCAAAACCCAAAGAAGGGAGGCAATTATAAGGATCAGAGCAGAAATAAATGCAACTGAAATTAAGAAAATAATACAAAGAATTAATGAATTAAAGAGTTGGTTCTTTGAAAGAATAAATAAAATGATAAGCCATTAGCCATCTTTATTTAAAAAGGGAAAGAAAAAACTCAAAATTATGCAATAAAGAATGAAAATCATTACAGACTCTCTGGAAATACAAAAGATAATCAATACCTACTTTGAAAACCTTTACTCTCATAGGTTTGATAAGACAGAAGAAATGGACAGATTCCTAAAAACATACGAATTACCAAAGCTGAATCAAGAAGATGTAAAACTGTTGAATAACCCAATTTCAGTTAATGAAATTGAAAATATAATTAGAACCTTACCAACAAAGAAAAGCCCAGGTCCGGATGGATTTACAGCTGAATTCTACAAGAAATTCAAGGAAGACTTAATGCCAACACTCCTCAAACCCTTCAATGAAATTGAAAGGGAAGCAATTCTTCCTAACTCATTGCTGGAGCAAGTATTACCTTAGTACCAAAACCAGAGAAAGACCAACCAAAAAAGAGAACTACAGGCCAATCTCCCTAATGAACATAGATGCAAAAATCCTCAATAAAATACTGGCAAACAGAATTCAGCAAATCAGCAAGAAGATTATACACCATGACCAGGTGGGATTCATCCCAGCAATGCAAGAATGGTTCAACATACAGAAATCAATAAGCATAATACATCATATTTGTAGACCCAAAGATAATCACATGATCATTTCAATAGATGCAGAAAAAGCTTTTGATAAAGTGCAACACTCATTCATGATAAGAGCCCTATGGAAAATTGGAATAGATAGTCTTTACCTCAATCTGATAAAATCCATCTAAGACAAACCAACAGCCAGATCATATTAAATAGTCAAAAACTGACTCTAAAATCAGGAACAAGACAAGGATGCCCACTATCAACACTCCTATGCAATATGGTGCTGGAAATATTAGGCAAAGCAATTAGACAAGAGAGAACAATAAAAGGAATAAGGAGAAGCAAGGAAGAAGTTAAATTACCATTATTTGCAGATGATACTATACATAGAGAATCCACAAAACTCCTTTGAAAGACTTCTAGAAGTAATAACCAAATTCAGTAATATAGCTGGATACAAAGTCAATGCTTAAAAATCAATAGCATTCCTGTACACAAACAACAAACTCACTGAGAAAGAAACAAGAGAAACCATTCACAATAGTAACCAAAAAAATGAAATACATATGAATCAATCTAACAAAAGAAGTAAAAGATCTATTCAGTGAAAATTACATACTCTTGAAAAAAAATAGAAGAGGATCTCAGAAAATGGAAAGACATTCCTTGTTCATGGATAGGAAGAACAAACATTGTGAAAATGGCCATTCTCCCAAAATCATTAGGCAGATTTAATGCAATTCTTATAAAAATACCATTAGCATACCTCACAGATCTAGAGAAATCATTCCTAAAATTCATCTGGAACTTGAAGAGACCCAGAAAAGCAAAGGCAATTCTGGGCAACAAGGACAAGGCAGGAGATGTCACAATCCCTGACTTGAAGTTATACTACAAAGCTACTGTGATAAAATCAGCCTGGTTCTGGAAAAAAAACAGACTTGATGATCAGTGGTATAGATTAGAAGATATAGCCACAGCTACAAACACATTCAGCATCCTCATCTTTGACAAAGGGGCCAGACATGTTCACTGGAAGAAAGCCTCTTTAATAAGTGCTGCTGGAAAAACTGGCTTTCCATATGCTGAAAATTAAACTAGGTCCATTCCTATCAACATGCGCTAAACTAAAGTCAAAATGGCTCAAAGATTTAAATAAATAGTAAAGCAGAAACACTAAATATGCTGGAAGACAAAGTAGGTAGAAATCTTGATGATACAGGGGTAGGCAGAGAGTTCATAAACAAAACACAAACTGAATGGGAAATACTTCCCAAAATCAACAACTTGGATCTTGTCTTATTAAAAAGTTTTTGCATGTCAAAATTTCCAACAGAGTGAAAAGAGAATCCATGAATTGGGAAAATATCTTCACCAACTGTCTCTCAGTAAAAGGACTTTTATCTAGAACATACAAAGAATTAAAAAAAATCAAGCCCCCCCAAATTCAAAGAGCCAATCCAAAAATGGGCATCTGAGATGAATATACACTTCTCAGATGATGAAATGCAAATGGAAAATAAACCTATGAAAAACTGTTCAGCATCACTGATCATTAGAGAAATTCAAATTAAAACAACATTGAGATTCTCACTCCAGAAAGAATGGTCATGATCTAGAAACAAACCAATAACAAATGCTGGAGAGGTGTGGGGAAAAAGGAATTCTTCTCCACTTTTGGTAAGAGTGTTTACCGGTGCAACCACAGTGGAAATCAGCATGGAGATTCCTCAAAAAGTTATGATTAGAGGTCCCATTTGAGCCAGCTATCCCACTTCTGGGCATTTTTCCAAAAGTGTTGAAAACCTCATACCACAAAGATATATGTACACCCATGTTTATAGGAGCACAATTTGTAATACAGAGCCATCACAGCTCCGAGTAGAAGCAGAAAGAGATAACATGTTAATCAGGGTGGGGTGCACAGCAAAACTGCTTCTTGATAATGAACCAAGTTTCCATACTTTATAATGATGTCATAGTGCAATGCTTGGTTCCAGGAATCATGGAAGATGGAACATTGAAAATTCTGTTGATGTGACTCAAACATCATTGGTTATCTGGTATGGAGTCCAAGATATTTAGGATTTCAGTCTCTGCTCAGGGAAAACTGAGACCTTTCTCAAATGTTTATGGCAAGGAAGAGTGTTGCCAGGGTGTGCTGGTAGGCTTCTAAACAAGAAAAAAAACCTTGCTCTGCAGTGTTTGCCAACTCCTGTGATGTGGACACTCCCACTTTAGCTGATTTTAAGCTACTGAGGTGACATCACTGTCCTGCCATGAACTCTCACAGCAGCAGGTCCTCCATAGCTTCACCACCACCTGGAGACAGCAGCTAAGAGCTCAAGAGCAGAGAAAGTACATTAGGCTGTGGTAAAATTAGAAAGTGAACTTTTGAGTATTACCTTTGCTTCCAGTGTTAGAAGTATAAATGTAAAGATCTTTTGTGCAAAGAATATGATTATTCACTGAAACACTGAATAGATTTTATCTCGGTAGTTGTGCCTCACTTGTGGTTTTTAACTTTGTCTCTTTTACACATCAGCTGCTCTGTTTTCAAAGGGTTTATGCAATGTCTTGGCTTCTAATTTTATCATTTTCTTTAGGTGTTGGGTTCTGATTCACTTTGTGACATCAATGCCTGGGATATTTTTAAAGACTAACATTCTTTTTTTATTTTAAAGAGAAGAACAAGAAAAATAGAAATAAAATGAAACAGTTTCACATCAGGCTAATAGAGTAACAATAATTAATACATTGTGAATTGTTACATTCATAGTAGTTAATCAGCGTATAAGATATAGGAATGAAATATTGTCCAAACAATATTAGCACCAATCTTTCTTTTCAATGAACTAAGAAAAACTAGCTGTATAATTATCTTAACTATTGTGTGTGTGTATTCACTCCCCCTTTTCTTTTCCTTCTTTCATCTAATCTGTTTCTCTTTTATTTTGAATAGTTTCTTCCCAATTCACAATATCTGTTGTGCATTTTGGATCTTATTTACTTGTTCAGCTTCTCACACTAGTGACACAATATGATGTTTACACATACAGGTCTGGTTTCTTTCACTTATGATCTCAAGTTATATCCACGTACCTGTAAAGTCTCGAGTTTATCCTTCTTTATGGTTGGGCAGTAAAATCTTTTTTTATCCATTCCTTGGTTGATGGGCATTTGGGTTGTTTCCAAGATTTAGCTATTACTAACTGTGCTTCTACCAACATGGGTACACATATATCACTGAGGCATGATGTTTCTTAATTCAGGGAAGAAACACAGAAGGGGAATAGTTGGGTTGAATGGGATCTCTAGTCATAGTTTTTTGAGGAATCTCCACTAATTTCCACAATGGTTACCCCAGTCTACACTCCCACCAGCAGTGTAAAGGATTCCTTTTGCCCCATAGCCCTGCCAGCATTTAATATTGATTGCTTTCTTGATGGTATCTGTTCTTTCAGGAGAGTGGATTTGTGTTGTTAAATTTGTATCTGTTGAATGACCAATGATGTTGAACATTTTTTCATATATTTATTTGCAGTTTGTATTTCTTTATCTGAGAAGTGTATATTCCTCTCAGATGCCCATTTTTGGATTGGGTCTTTGAATTTGGAAGCTCTGATTTTTTTCAATTCTTTATTTGTTCTAGACATAACCAAAATAAATAGTATATTTGGATACAAGTCAACACTCAAAAATCAACAGAACTCTTGTACACAAACAACAAACTCACAGAGACAGTGAAATTAGGGAAACCATACGCATTAGAATAGCAACACAAAAATGAAATACTTAGGAATCAATCTAACAAAGAAAGTAAAAGATCCATTGAAAATTACAGTAATCTAAAAGATGAGATCAAAGATAATTTCAGAAAATAGAAATATATGCCTTGCTCATAGATAAGAAGAACCAACATAGTGAAAATGGCCCCACTCCCTAAACTGTCTTACACATATAGTGGAATCTCAATCAAAGTATCATTAACATACCTTGCAGAACTAGAGAAAACATATCTAAAATTCATTTGGAACTAGAAGAGACATAAAATAGCTAAAGCAATCCTGGACAACAAGGGCAAAGCAAGGGCATCACAATCCCTGACCTGAAATTATACAACAAAACTTCTGTGTTAAAATCAGCAGGTTATTGGCAACAAAACAGACCCCAGGATCCATGAAACAGGATAGATGATGCATGTGCAACTCCAAACACACTCAATCACCTTATCTTCTTTTTGGTACCAGGAATTGAACTCATGACTTTGTGTTTGCTAGGCAGGCACTTATCTCATTGAGCTATATCCCAAGCCTCCAAACATACCTTTGACAAAGGGACCAAACATGTTCACTGGGTGAAAGATAGCCTCTTTAATTAATGGTATGGAAAAACTGGCTTTCCATATGCTGAAGAGTAAAATTAGACCCATGTCTATCACTGTGCACTAAAGTCAAAATGGCTCAAAGATTTAAATATTAAAACAGAAACAACAAATCTACTCAAAAAGAAAATAGGTAGTAATCTTGAAGACATAGGTGTAGGCAGACTTCATGAACAAAACGCAGACTGCACAGGAAATACTACAAAGAATCAACAATTAGGATCTCACCTTATTAAAAAGCTTTTGCACAACAAAAGAAATAAACAAGAATGAAAAGACAACCCACGGAATGGGAAGGAATTATAGCCAGTTGTCCCTCAGACAAAGGCTAACATTCTTCCGGTGAAATATTTACCAAATAAGATATTTTGTTGAAGTAGAATTCTGAGCAGTCTAAATGTCACTATTTCCTACTGTTTTTCATAATACCAACGTATCGTTTCCTGCTGATTTATCCTCCTGAATCAGGTTGTTTACTAATATAACTTTGAAATATATAAAAATTTCAATTTCTAATAAATGACAAATATAAATTTGAGGTGTTTTAAATGTTTTGCTTATTACATAAAGCAATTTTAAGTTGTCTTAATGCAACCTTGACTTTCACTATTATTTTATTCTATGCAAAATAATTTCAATATAATATTCTATGCATCAGGTTTACAGTTTTGTTCTATAAACATGTGAGAAACATGATAAAGTAATATTTTGTGAATTCATGGTAATGATTTATCAGATATATATAGAGAGTAAAGGGCTAAATGAGTCATTTTTCTTCTAGAAAAATAGAACCTGGATTCTTTCATGTGTTCTTATCCATACTCTATACCTTATTTAGAAATAATATAAAACTAGTGTTTTTTTAGTAACCTCTATTCTTTCCCAAACCACTGCTTGTTTAGCGCCACTCATTTATCCATCCATCCATCCATCCATCCATCATCCATCCATCCATTTAACTAACAATACCTACTATATGTCAGGCCCTTCTCTCCTGCAGTGAAAAGTTGACATAGGCTGAGGGCTTGATAGAATCACAGATCCCTGACAACATATAATCACCAGCCGAGTCAGACATGTCACATCTTTTACATTCATTTTCCCTGACTGGGAGACTGGGACTCTGAAACAAGGATGAGGACATCTAGGGGCGAGGGTGCATTTGGGGGGGGTGCTGAGGAGGCTGGCTCTCTAGTCCTCCTGAAGCTTCAGAGCTGCAGGGCCAGCACACTTTGCCCTATTGTGAGCTGTGCTTCCCTGTGCAGGGAGACACTTGGGGGTTCCTCTGGTCAAGAGCTCCACATCTCTTCTGCTGACTGCCAGGTAGATAAGTTAAATCTCAGTGTGACCCTGGTGGAGAAATTGTGGGTCTGATAAGGTAGGAAAATTAAGGAATTCCTAAGGAATGACTAGAATTAGCTAGCTCGCACCCACAGAACCCAAGGGAGAAGCCCCTCGGGTTGGATTTGAGAGTAACTTGGATAGAGGTGCTGGAATGTCAGACCCCATAAACGAGGATTTGTTGACTTCGGGGTATTTGTTTGGGACACGACATTTGACATCTTGGCAGGGAGACCAAAAAGAAGATGGGGTCCATACTTGCTGCCCAGGGAAATTGTCACCCATACTGAGTGAAGTAGAAAAGTCTGAATCATTGTGGCAAATGTTAGAGGAAGAAACTGAGACTTAGGGAAGACTTCAGCATGCTGCAGTTAATGAATTGAAGATGTTCCATGGCAGGATCTAGAGAACAAATCATTTAATAAGGCCATCAGGAGCTTGTTCCTGACAGGGTCACTAGTGTCCCTAGGATATTCAGTGGCAGCTGTCCTCGGTAGGAAAGAGCTGTTGATAAGGAGGCTTCTAAAGAATCTGGCTCACTGCTGGCAATGTGGGTGACAGCACTGGGGAATAATATAGGTCTAGAGTAGCAATTTTTCCTCTAGAAACTTGGCAGACCTCTCTCTGTGTATCTGTCATCTGTTTCTCCCTCTCTGTCTCTGTCTCTGTCTTTCTCACTGAGGAGGTTTCAATGATCATGAATACTGGAATGGCAGACAACAGGGCTTACCTAACTCACAGGAAGCTTTACAGATGATTAATAAAATCCAATATCCCTAGAGGCAAAAATAGATATGTAGCAAATAAGGGCATTGCTTAATTAGTACTATTAAAAGAAATTTAGGATGAACAGCTGGGAGGTCGAAGACCAATCCCCATCTTTTCTCAGTTCTCCATCTTAGGACAACTTTCTCGGCTGGAACTAATCAAATCCTGGGTGTCCCAGAAGAAGAATGTTGCAGCACCATGGCAGGTATATGCTCCATCAATTCCCCTAGTTTTTCTCCAAAGGAGCCTACAGTTATTTACTAGGGAAATTGTACACTGGGGAAAGAAGAATACACACATATTTTGTGGGCTGTTGGAAACATGTGTACTGATACTGATACTGATACACAAAGTCATTGAAAGTCATCAGTTCCCCTTATTAGAGCAGGACTATGAGAGATATGAAGAAGTGCAATTCTGGTCAAAGTGGAGTAGCACACAATTTAGTTTCTTTCCTATGGGGTGAGATCTACCACAGTGGAGAAAGCTGAATTAAAACTTCTAAAAAGGCCTTAGGTCTCTCACTTTCCTTCAAAAATATTGAATAAAAATAAGTATCCAAGTGTGAGAGGATGGCAAAGATTAGTGCTGCAGTTAAAAAATCTACAGGATGCAGAGATGGTTGTCCTGTTATGCTTTATTTAGTTTCCCAACATGGCCCTGCAGAAACTGGGTAGATTCTGTGCAACGGCAAATTTGACCAAGCGACACTCCTGACCAGGTATGTGGTATAGGGCTGTTGTTTTGGAGAATACATTTGTATCCATTTTAATCAGACAAGAGGACTCATAGTCACATGGGCTGGGCTGAATGTGTATTTACAGTGTTATCCTGCAGCTGTGTTAACGCCCACTTGTTCATCATAATACGGTGCAAAGATGCAACTGTGCACACGTCATGCAGAAGATCATGTTTATGTGTCACAAAATGTTGACTGGGCAGAATGAGCAAGAGGAGGTGAGCACACTGAGGAGGCTGGGAGACAAGCCTCTGAAGATTCAGGGATCTTGCCTTGCAAGAAAACTTTCAAGGATCCCGACGCTTAGATGCACATCAGTGGAATTTCTCCACAGTGAAAACATAAGCTGCTGCACCTTACATTGTTGCTACAGATGAGTAATCACAGGCACTGGTGGGCCTCTTGGGTTCTCAGCCAACATAAGTCATGCCAAGGAAAGCTTCCCCTGTCCATGTGAAGGACACAGAAAGTGAATAGCTTCAAGTGGGACCTGGAACAAGAAAGGGCTCTGTAGTACCTTCAGGCTGCCGTGCAAGCAGTTCTGATGGTTAAGTGATAGAGTTGGTGGTGGTGGGAAAAGATTTAAGAACAAGGCTGTGCTGTCTGCAGCACAGAATCACACATTTTTTTTTTGAGAAACAGTTCCTGGAATGTTACTGGGCTTTGGTAGAGAAGTAACCCTTGAATAGCAGGCACTGAGTGACCTAATATCTGACACATCCTATTATAAACTATTGCAGCTGCTGAGGCTCAAGATAAGCCCCAAAGTAGCTCTTTGTAAGATGGCAAAGTCTCTCTGGGATCACCCACAGCAGGTCCTGAGGTCATAGACAGTGATGAGCAGAGTAGCCCATGTCCCCATGCCAGCCTCTATGGCTGTGTCAGCCTCCTCCTCCAGCTCACTGCAGTGGCCAGATCAGTGGTTTCTTGTGACCAATGGAAGAAGAAGGGAAAAAAATCCTATGCTTGGTGATAGAGGGGCAAGCTTGGTTACATGGAAGTAGGCTTAGAATGGACTGCGATTGCAGAACAGCCACATCCAGGGGTGGTCTCAAAGGTAGTGGGCAGGGAAAATCTTCCCCACGGACAGAGCTGTGAGTGGTTCAACTGATGATTCAGTTTGTGTGGAGGAGAAGTGAACCAATGTAAGAATCCATTCAAATTCCTAGGTGGTGGCAAATAACCTGGACAACTGTTTGGGGGCCTTCCCGGGAAGTATTAGACGGTCCAGACTAGGATGTCTGGGGCAAAGTCATGTACACCAACATACACGAGGTCAGCCAAAGTGAGATTTATTTTGTGTTGTGTGTTAATGCCCTGTGGAAAGCATCTTCCAGGGAAAAGTCCCTGACACACTGCAGACAAATGTCAGTCAGTCTTCAATATCCCGCACAGCCACTTGGGAAGTGCACAGTCAGTACATCACTGGAGTGTGCTTGGTGACAAAGAAACTACCTGTGTGCTCTCGGCTTGGACTCCCACCTAACAAGCCAGATCCAACTCCAGCCATGGGGATGCATCTGCAAATTCTGTCATGAAAGGAGTCTGAGGAACACCCCTCCATGGATGCCACTTCTGAGGGTTCAGTCAAGATGGGCCTGGAAAGAAGGCAGAGAGAGTCACTGGCATTTTACTGATTTTCCATAAAATTTTTACTTACATTGTTGTGTTTGAATGCTCCACTTCATTTCCAATGTATTTTTAATTTAAAGAGCCTCGATTTGATCTCTTTAAAAATCCTGAGCAGGTAGGTAGTATTATGCTTTTTTCTTATTCCTAAAATGCAAGTCTCCTAAAACTGATGGGCAATTTGATGTTAATGTTAGGTGAGAAGGATTTTACATAGTGAGTCATTACAATGTGTTAAACCTGTTCCAGTGTAGTTAAAATTATTTCTAATAAATATTCAGGAGATCTGGCTATGGCCATGGTGGAATCCAGGAGCCTGCACAAAGAAGCAATTCGCCCACCCTCTTGGTAAGTGCCTTCCTCTAGTGTGAGCCAAGAGGAGAACCAGAGGACTCCCCTGAGATCTGGCCATGACCAGGGTGGAACCTAGCAGCCTGCACAAAGAAGCAATTTGCGTGGCCCTGAAGCAAGGCCAGCAGATTGGTGTAGCTGCTGGTTTCAAACAGGAGCCTAAACAGAATTCTTTCTGTGGTCTGTTGGCCATTTCAGAACTTTGGAAATGTAATGGTCAATTCATCAGAAAGAATAGCAGGTGAGTGTGGCAGACTTTCGGCGGCCCGAAGGAGAGAGATCCTGGTGCGTTGGGACCTGCACCATGTAGTTGACTCACGGTGCCAGTAGAACAAAGAGCTCCTCCCCTCTCTGGGGGGTGGCTGTGAACCTGCCAGCATGCAGGCTGAGAATCAAACATCTCAGGTCGTCCTGTCCCCCTTCCCATGTCCCCCCCCACCCCTTAGCAAGTGGGAGCCAGTGAACTACACATCTTGTGAAAAGATCGGCTATGTTATTTAGTATGAGCTCCCCATATGCAAAGATATGGACAACCATTTGGAAGAAAACAAGAGACAATATGACAGATAGTGAAGATCTCTGGTTGTCTAGCTTTGAAATTTATGCTTTCTTATGTCCCATTTTGTTTTGTTGTGTTTCATTTTACCCCCTTTAAAAGAAAAAAAAAAGAAGCAATTTACCTGCCCTTTTGGTAAGTGCCTTCCTCCAGCGTGAGCCAGGAGGACACCCAGTAGTGTCTCTTGAGCCTACTGGTGCACGGGCTTGGAATCAAACATCCCACCCCCTCCACCCCCATTAGCAACTGGGGACAGAGGTCTGAGCATTTCTTGGCAGGATGACTGTATGCAATATAGCAAATATGGGGGGGGGTCTCTATCTTCTCTTTGAAAGCAAGTGTTGTTTTTAATTTTTTTCATTATGATTAATTGCTTTATTCAATATTCTCTGTCGACTGATTTTATAATATTCTGTCTTTGGTTTGATTTTGTTATACATAATTGACTAGACAACTATTGTGAAGATAATGAGATATACTATGGTACCTATTACTGTTATCCCGGTAACCTGCTGTGAAGTTCTGTACCAAATTCACTGCACTGTCTCAATTGGCTTTGTTCTGTCTTGTTCTGTTGTATTTCTACTATCTTCAAAATAAAAAAAAATAAATATTCATTAAAAACCTATGGCAGAGGTACAACTACCTCTATTTTATTAATGAAAACACTTAAACTCAGAGAAGATGGTAAATATTTCCAGAATTCCAGTTAAAAAATGACAGAACAGGAATTTCCTGTCTACTCTGTGGACTGTACTCCATTTACCACTGTGGAAGGCTGAAGCTTATTGCCCCAGGGAAGAAGAAACACGTTTAGATTCCCAAACAGCCAGCCTGATGACTGGTGAGTAGCTTGCAGGGAGAAAAGGTTTCTTCCTGAAAGAGGATATGGGACAAAAACAGAGCTCAGAATTTATACCATAAATGGTGGACAGGGGGAGACTGTGAGTCCCCCAGAAAGAGAGAAAAGTTAAGACAAATTCTGGGAGAGACTCCAAGGAAATTTAGAGAGGAAACTACGACATAGAGTCTTTAGTGAGGGTCTCTAAGAAATAGACCTCCCACTTCTTGCCTCCCAGGCAGGTGATATGAGGATCCTAGAGCTGAGCAAATGCATCTCTCTTCATTACTAGGATTAAGAGGAGATGGTCTTGCTGATTGCTGTTGCCCATGCTGGGCAGCTACAGTGGGGGAGATGTGATGGCAAGGTGGGTACAGGCAGAGAGGGAGCCTAAGATGGCTACCCACCATCCTCTGCTCTGGCCTACGTGGTCTCAGTGTGCATTGAAGAAGCCTCTGAAGTTCCCATGTTCCTTACGAGGTGACTGACAGTTGACTGAGAGTGAGGCAATCACTGAAAGTGTGGCCAGTCACTGATGGTTTCATCGCAGGCTGAATGCACATGGACCTGGCAGGCAGAGGACATGGTGGGATGTGAATTCTTTAATAGCTGAGGCAACAGAGTCCAGAGTCATCGCCCAAAATCTTGTAGATCAAGCCTCCCAGAAACCCAGATGGAGTGGTGGATGGCAGGTAGATCATAGTCCTTTCTCTAAAGCTGGACCCCGAGAATCTGCTCTGCCTCTGGAGCACATGAGGAGGAAACAATGAGGAAGGAAAGAATCCTGGAAATGCCAGTTTCCTGGACTGAACAGAGGAAACCCACAGAATTACATATTGTATTTGTGAAATTGTTTCATTAATCAGTGATAAAAATAAAGTTAGATTTTATAGACCTCAGTTTTGTGGTGTAAAGTATATATCTGCTGCATTTGTATGATCCCTGAATGTTTCATTCATGAGAATGCTTTCTCTGGTCTATAGATCGTTGTCCTTTCTCTTTTCTGATGGTGGTGAAGGTTTCCCATGCTGCCTCTTACATCTTAGCTTTTACTCTTAATGGCTTTTTATGCTTGAAAATCTTGCCCTCTCAAGGTACTGTTTTTATCTGTCTTGGCAACAGCTGTATGCTGGGAGTGAGGTCTACATTTCATTTGTTTAGAAAACTTAGTTGAGTACCTACTATGTGCCAGACACCATGCTAGTCCTGTTAATGGAAAAAATGTAAACATTTGCTGAAGTATAAACACATAGGATAGAATTCTATCAATAGGTTAAAAATTGAGAAATTTGTCTTCAATACCTGGAGGCAAACTTTTGTCACAAGCCAGAGAAAATATGTTATCTATGTGTAGACTGCAGAAATGACACAGTATCAGTCTTTAGAAGTCCAATAAATAAAAAATGGTCTGCATAGTTACCACTACCTTTTTCTGAGCTTTTGTTTTATTTTTCTCAATCAAGAAAAGAAAGACAAATTGGGAAGATGGTTACTTTTCTCTTGTTGATGAGACAAAATTCCTGACATCCACCATGAAGGAAGGAGGAAAAGTTTATTTCTTACATTTTTTTGGAGGTTTCAGTCCATACTCAGCTGGCTCCAAGGTAGGATAGCATGGCACAGGGGCAGCTGTTCATGGCAGCTGCAAACAGCCAGAGCAAAAGGGCACATAACATCCTTTTTCCCTCCCTTATATTTTATGCCAGCTCCACCCTAGGTGGGTGCAGCACTCATACAGCTAATCCCAGTGCTAGACAACAAACCAGTCACAAACACTACATTCAGCTACCTCCACGATTGCATGAAGCTTGGGGGGGGTGCACCCAAACACATGGTAGGCGCCCTAATTAAAGGAGATAATTTTCTATTGTGTTCCTAAAGAAGGTTGAAGTTGCCTCCTTCCCAGCCCATTAGCAATAGACAGTGTCATCTCCTTAAGTACTGGCTAGAAAGGAATTAAAGAATTCCTGGGCAGAAAACTAAGGGGGCACAGAGAAGTCCACCACTTTCCTAGATATCCACACACATGGCTGGAAAATAGCCAAGTAGAAATACTGGAAACAGATACTGGAAAATTTGAAAAGAGGGCAGCAATTTACCAGAAAGTTTATAAACTGTTGTACAAATGGGCCTAAATTGAAGAATGGATTAATACCAACCAAGATTCTCCACCCAAGGGCTGGGAAGTCAAGAAAGATGTTCTTGGTGGAACCTCCCTTCTTTTATGTACCTTTGGCTGAGAAGAAGCTATGCCATACACAGAACTGGGGTGCTGCTGCAGTTAATGCCTGGCTGTCTGCAAACACTGGAGTCCAAGGCCAGCCTGAGAACCATTTTCCTTGCCTTAGGTCACTGCCTCTGCCTCTAGCTGTGGCTTAATGACCAAGTCTCTTCAGAATTTATACTCCAATGGAAAATCACAGGAAGTCCAAGGATTCCATTTCAATTTTTATCTCAAATTGAAAAACATGGACAAATTCCAAATCATCATTGACAGCACCCATCTCCACTCCTAAAACTGAACAAGTATAGATGTCTATTTAAGGATGAGCAAGCAGGTGAGAGATATAAGACATATGAAAAGATATTGCTGCTTATAAATAGGACACCTACAGCAATAACCAGAGCACATGCTTTCTCAGATTATAGCTATTGTTAAAAACAGTTAAAGGAAAATGCTTGTTTTAAATTTGTAATCCTAAGAAGGAAAGAAGTCATCAAGTCTACAGAAATAAAGAGCAGTGACCATGAAGAGCAGGAAAGAAAGCAGAGGTGACAAAAACTGATTTGCATATCTCAAACCTGAGAAAAGACCAATTTGAAGGACTGGTAAGCACGTCCTTCATCCGCAGGGAACTGCCTGGAGATCTGCATCTGGGCCAGGTCTGTTTGGGCCTGTAGCCCCACCCTTCACGCCCAGAGTGTCTCCCAGAAAGCAGCATCTTAGGCTGTCCCTTTGGGACCCGAAACTCCCGGACCGTGGAGTGGCCGGAGCTGTTTGGATCAAAAGTCTGCGCAGACCTGCATCTCGGTGCGACTCTTTGGGACTGGGAACTGCCTGGAGATCTGCATCTGGGCCAGGTCTGTTTGGGCC
>PVJX010036593.1:0-17494 GCA_004027295.1 Dolichotis patagonum
AGAATCTACCTCTAGGTAAACTGTTTTATTTCACAATATGTTGGTCATACTGCATAACTGCAGAACCTCAAATTTGAGGAAAATGCCTCTAGGTCTGATTTTTTTTTTTTTGCAACTAACTTGTGATACACATTGGCTAGTTAGTTTCGACTGGGATAGCTTGTCAAAAGTGGGTGCCACCCGTCTAGGATCTTCAGCAATAGAACAGCCCCTATTGCAGTGTAAAAATCTCTGAAAGTACTGTTTAGAGAGGTATGCATTCAGGGTTGCCTTCATTGGGAGTGGAGCTACTGAATGTGATTCATTAAGTACACTGGCACCAGTAACCATTAAGAGTGTTCTTTCCTTTTATTTATATTGATGAGAAATAATAGTTTGAAGATACGGGGTTTAAATTTGAGTAAGAGATGAATTATTAGTTACCAGAATCATGTAGCCTATTAGTAATCACATCCAGTTCATCAGGAACATAAGACAAGATGCCTTTAAGACATCATTCACATAGGGAAGCCTCCAAGGTCACAAGTAACTCAACAGAGATGGAAACTTTGTCACACAGCAGTTGACTTTCCCATGGGTGAGGAGGTTGAACATCCTGCGTAGTGCTGCCACGAAATCCCTTTGTCATACTAAGAGGGGGCTGGCTGGTTGCACATGTAGGATGTCCCATCTCCTCGCCCACTTCATCAAGACAGACACTGGAAACATCACTTGGCTTCACTGAAGATTCATAAAATCTTCCTGTCAAGGAAACAGAAATGCTGAGCTACAGCTCTGGAAAAGCACTGTGACAAATGTGTCAGAGACAGTAGAATTTGGAGTGCTGTGAATTTAGTTCATAAGAAGCACTGGGTGTGTGTGCAGATCTATAAACTCAGAACTAATAGGTCTATATTGAACTACGGTAGCCAGCCCAAGGAACAGCAGAGTGGTCAGAAACTTTCTGTGTCCCTACCGGTAATGATTGCCACCAGAGTAGGGCCTTAGCCTTTTAACACTACACTGCTGTAGAGAAGTGTCCAGAGACATAGCAGCTAGAGAGGGAGAGAATTCAATTCCTGCTTGTAGAAAGAGACAAAATTCATAGACTAAAAATTAGAAATGGCAAATAAAAGTGTTTCAAAACTAGAAGGGAGATATTTTGGAGCAGTAGTCTAGAAATGATCCAATAATTGTAAATTGAGTGGAAACAGCTTAATTTCTGACAAGAACCAATTTTTAAAGGGCATGGATATGATTCAAAGGAAGAAAGTTACTGGCTCGTCTCCTCAAATATTTAGGATATATAATCAATGTGAAGTGCAATATTGAGTTAGATCCAGGAAATTCTGTCAAAGGCCAAGTGATAGAAAGTATCAAGAGTAGGGTCCATCTCTGAAATGCATCTGTACAGGAATAAGACAGTAAACTTAAACTCACCAATCCTATAAGGACACAATCTCAGACTAAACTCAAGCCATTTAAATACAGTGTGTAGCTTTAAAAACAATTTACTGTTATATTTTCAGATTGTCATGAGACTGAATAAACTTCATTTCAGCATGAACCTGTACATGAGAATGACTGAATTGCAGGAGCTAGGTCTGGCAGACGTCCCTTTTGTCTCAAGTAATAGGAGTGCTAATAATGAGTTTTCCATAGATTTTGAATTAAGAGGTACGTTAACCAGACCACCTCCAAATATTCTGGAATTCTAAAACATGTTAATTTGCTATGACTTCAAATATAGGTTAAGTTTCTAGCCAACATTCCTGGCTTTTTAGTGGCACTATTTTTAGATGGCAAATGAGTCCATCTTAGATCGAGCAAAAGGCTGACTCAGACTCATGGTTGGGCATTTAGAACATTTCTATATTTTTATATATAGCTCAGTAGCACCAGCTCTCCACTGGAAAGAGGGGTCAGGGTACAGTTTAAAAAATTTGTGATTTCATACACAAAATTCCATGCAAATGTATGGGCATATTGCTGTTTAATATTCCCTGACAATTTTTTTGTGAAATCTGTTGATAACCTTTCTTTATGTAGATGTTGGTCATTTGTGTTCTCACCCTTTATTTCTTGATCAATCAATCTGCATAAAGATTTGTACATTTTGATTTTTTCAAGTGATGGTTTATTTCATTGAACTGTATTTTTCAATTTCAAGGATTTCTGCTTTTATATTTATTATTTCCTTTCTTCTGTTACTTGAATTTAATTTTTCCTTATACATATGTCTAGGACTAATTTTGAACCTTATCATAGATTTAAGACGTTCTCTTTTTTTCCCTAAAATAACCCATTAATGCTAAAAGGTTCCCTTTTAGTACTAGCTTAACATCATCACACAATTTTGATGTGCATTATTTTCATTTTCAATTAGTTCAAATTGCTTTCTAATTACTCACCTCTTTCTTTTTTAAACATGAATTAAGAAGTGTTTTTCGATTTTCAAATAATTGGATACTTTAAAGATAGCTTTTTAAATTAGTTTTCTAGTTAATTCTGTTATAGTAAGAGAACATATATTGTATATTAGCAATCATCTCAATTTCTTAAGGCCTATTTAATGTCTCACAATTTGATATTTCCTGGTCAATTTTCAATGAGATCTTCAAACAAATATATATTCTCCTCTTGTTGGGAAGAATGTTTCATAAATGTCAATTAGATTAAGTCTGTTAGAAGTGTCATTTAGTTATTTTATACTGGTAATCTGACTACTTGTACTGTCAACTATTGAAAGAGACATTTCAAATTTTATAATACTTGTAATTGTAATTTTAGTTTCTTTTTGTTCTATTTCTTTTGGTTTCATGATTTCTGAAATCCTGTTATTAGGTACATAAATGTTTAGGAATGTAATATTCTCTTGATGAATTAACACCTTTATCATCAAAATTGTCTTTACTAGTCCTGGTAATATTCTTTCATCTAAAATTTACTCAGTTATTAATATAGCTTAATGTTTGCATTGTATACCTTTCTCCATCCTTTTACTATATGTATACCTGTCTATATTATAATACTTAAATTTGTAGATGTTTTTGGAGACATGTAAAAATGTTCATTTTTAATTCAACATGGCTATCCCTTTCTTTAAGTTGGTATGTTTACATCATTTATATTAATGAGATTTTTGATTTATTTGACATTATACCTATCATTTAAAAATCTTTTTATATTTACCCTTTCTTCTTTTTTGAATTCTGAATAGTTTATTATCAAGTCATTACAGGGTTCAACCAGATTGACATATAAAGATAAAAGACATTAACAGTAAGCATTGGGAGGTACACATTCTCATTCTGAAAGAAGACATGTTGTATACGCAGAAAAAAATGCAGCAAATATTAAGGTATTCAAAGTAATTTCTGACACTTTAGGTGTGACATATTTACAAGAAAAGTGTAAGTTTTAAAATAATTAAATAATTTCCATAGACTTATAAAAGATGAGAGATAAATATTAGGAGACCATGACAATCACAAGAACATTTTCCTAGGCAATAGGGTAGTTCTATAAAAAATCCCAAAATAGAGCTAATATCTTGCCACCACGAAACATATGAAATTATGCATACTGAAATATGCTAAAATGCACATGCAATGTGGACATTGTACGAAAGAAAAAGGCATTAGGCTCTTGAATACTGCAAAGTGTCTATACAGATTTCTTAGATATATTTATAAAAAACGAATTTTGCTTCAAAAGAGCCATTATAATGTATGTCAGCAGAAAAAGTGGTAACTACGTAAAACCTTTTCATTCTAACAACTTCCAAATGTAGTTGCAAAGAAAAAAAATCTATAACCTTAAAAATATTAGCTCACAAATAAAAAAAAAGTTAACAGTATACTCTTATACATATGAATTTTTAAATTAAAACTGAGTAATTCTAGTACGATACATCTTAACTTTAGGGCCCTACCACTGGAGCAGAAAATTCCTCTTTCTCACTCACAGAGAGAAAGTCATTTTAGAAAATGAAAAGAAACAAAACAGTATGCATGAATTCAAAACAAACAGCACTGTAAAATAGTAAAACATCATAAAATAGCAGCATGTGAAATTCAAGACTGTTTTTCTTAAAGCAAATATTAAGGATTGAACTGCCAAATGGTACTTGCTCAAACTGAAACTAAGGATTTTAGGGGAGTGATTTTATTCATGATACCCCTTGATTGAATGTACACTCAAATTTTGTTTTTTAAAACATATATATTGCACATGTAGAAAAATACCAGAATTCTGGTATCTGTAACATAAAATGACATTTTATTTAACACATTAAGCTACACTATTAAAAATTAATTTGTTTCAGTATTTAAAGCCAATCATATAGGATTGTTGAGCACATTAACCTCAAAACATCCCTAAAAGAGATGAAAAAACACAGGCACTTGAATATAGGCTATTAGTGAAAAAAAACTAGGGACCACAACAATTTCATGACTAAGAGCAGTTATGTCTTTACATATAAACTTGAGGTCTTTCACTGATCCAAATATAGAAATAAGAATTATTTACAAAACTTTGATAAAAATCAGAGCTCCCCAAAATTTCCAACTTTATAATTTTCTCTACATAAAGAACTGACCATTGCAAGTCCTAGGCCTTTTCACCCAAATATCTCAGATACATAATTGCTTGAATTCTCATTTTCTCTTTTTTCTAACCCAGAACAACCCACCATAATTATCAAAGATCTAGTCCTAGCTTCTATGCAAAATTTATCACTCACCTCAAGATCCAGGGATCAAAAATGGTTATAATTTCAAAATAGTCCACATTGCAATAAAATTTTTGCAGCACCAGAGACATGAGTTTAGGAATCTTAGTCTGGCATATTTCATGTGGTAATATTAACGAATAAGAATGTGTAAATATTAAACATTTAATAGGAAGTCACAGCATTTTTAAAGGGTCAAAATAATTAGGCATTTTTAATGTTTTCAGTTGCTAAATGAAGTGTCAAAGTCACTAAGGAAAAAAAGTATCACACATTTTTACCACCCAACTGAGAGTACACAAAGCTTCAGACAACTGATATTGAGACAATTATGGTTTTTGTTTCTTAAAGGAATTACTCTTAGTTTGGCTGCTCCCTAGATTCTTGGTTTACCAGCTTGTTAAAGAACATATCTAAGAGCCAGTCTAATACATGTTTATTATTAAAAATCACTTCAATCTTTATCATCTTTGGCTAGAAGCCTCCTGAAAGGGCACTGAACGATAGAAGGGGCAGTCAAGTCCCCACATCGCCCAAGTCCACTGGGTCACCATCTTTTTCCTGAAGGCCATTTTGAAGTTTAGCATAGCTTATTCAGTCACTTTAGAAGCTGGTTCTCTTGGAGAGACAGTCTGGACCTTGAAGTTCCCAGGCTTGACCTTGGCAAGAGAGTCATAAAATCTTCGCTTCTCCATGGTAAGGCTTGAGACCAAAGAGTGGCTGCGAGAGGCTCTGGAATGTGAGGTGGCTGCTGCTGTGCCGGCAGAAGGGACAGTGTGTTTCGATTCTGGAGGACAGGTGGAATGCTCCTCTGTATACAAGGGTTCGACAGCCTTCTGGCCTGCCACACAGAAGATGCTGATCTTCCAGGTCCCTGCTGTGCTACGATGGCGCCAGAGACTGCCTTAATCCAACTGTGCATCTCTTCAGGACTATCAGCCTGCACATAGAAAGTTCGAGATGTTGTCACAATTTCAAACAGATTGTCTCTCAAGCAGATTGTCTCTCATCATTATGTCACTTTGCTTACATTCTTGGACTTTATGAACTTCCTTAACTGGTATCACAAGGAGCGGCTCCTTTTCCAGTTCAGATTTGAAGCAGCCTATTGTGTTTTCATCCAGCTGAAAATATCTTCACTTCCAGTTTTTCATCACTGTTCCTTGTTTTACACAGTATGCATCTTTAATAACTACTGTCTGGAGGTGGTTTAGGAGTAAAGCAAGGAAGATGGCTTTGTGACCTTTTCAAATTATTTTTGTTAGTACTTTCACCACATTCATTTACTTCTTTCTGAGTTGGAGTAATGAGGAGCACGCCACCTACAATGTCAGTTCTGTAAGACACTTGTTTTTTTCTCACATTCACCTTGGCGATTTAGGTTATCAGAATTAGGCTGTGAGTCTTGCTGCTTTGGTACTGTAATTTTTATAGCTTTGTTCAAGACATTTACTCATTCTACTAGGTCTTGCTGGTCATTGGCTTGCAGGAAGAATTTCCTCATTCCTACATTCATAACAAAACAGAACTCGGCTTTTGGTCTTAGTTTAGTTGCATCGCTAACCTTTGAAATGTAGGTAAGTTTAATGGCCCCAATGCGTGCTGATCCAGAGGGTAGGTTCTGTGGATTATCCATGTACCATACAAAACTATCTTCTTTGATATCCAGTATGAAGTATCGTGGAAGAAATTTCACACTGTTTTCATTTTCTTCGATATCTAGAAAACCACAAATGCGATTCTGACGATCCACATAAGGCATTTCTGGTTTTGAACATTGCACACGGACTCAGCAAAGAGCACCCGCACCACCCGGCCCCGGCTCCCACAGGGACTCAGCTGCCTGGAGCCACCTCAGCTTGGAGACAGCAACTCTACCATTTTCTTTTTCATTCCTTTGTTTCCTATTTCTTATTCTTTTTATTAGGGTATTCCACTTTTACTGATCTATTGTGCTTTAAAAAAATTTTAGTGTATGTTTGCAGAATATAATAATCACATTCATTGTAGGTAGGTGGTATATGTACATAATACATCCTAATTCTTTTTTCACCCTCTTCTCTCCCTCCTCTCTTCCCCTCCATCTCTTAGTTCCCTTCCCTTTTACAAGAGGCCAATCTCCTTATTTCCTATTCTCTTTTATTTTGTTCCTTATTTATCTTTTTGGTTTCTCATATGAGAGAAACCATGTGATATATAAGTTTATGTGTCTGATTTATTTCACTTAACATTTTGGTCTCAAAGTACATCCATTTTCCTACCAATGACTAAAGTTTACTCTCCTTTATGGCAAAGTAGTATCAATTTTGCATAAATCCAACATTTTCTTTGTCCATTCATCTGTTGATGGATATAGAGCCCACTTCCAAGATTTAGCTATTATGGTATTGTGCTGTTATAAATGTGAGTATGCATGTATTACTGAAATATATCTTTAACTCCTTCAGGAAAATACCTAAAAGATGAATAGCTGAGTCAAATGGAATTCCTGTTTTTAATTTTTTGAGGAATCTACATGCTGATTTGCATGATGATTGTATTAATTTGCATTCTTACCAACAATGTAGAAGCATTCCTTTTTCCCTGAAGCTCATCAGCATTTACATTTTTCATGTATTTATTGGTTATTTGCACTCCTACGAATTGTTTATTCATTTCAGTTGCCCATTTTTGATGAATCTTTTATTTCAGGAGTCTAATTTTTTAGTTCAATATATATGATAGATATGAGTTCTCTATCTGATGAATAGCTGGCAAAATTTTTTTGCCCATTCTGTAGATTGTCTATTCACTCTGGTGGTTGTTTCTTTGGTGTTGCAGAATCTTTTTAATTTGATATGATTCCATTTGTTTGTTTTTTGGTTTCTTTTTGGGGTTTTTTTTTTGGGGGGGGTACCTGGGATCGAACTAACGACCTCACACTTGCCAGGCGGGCGCTTAAGCCACTGAGCTATATCCCCGGCCCATGATTCCATTTGTTGATCCTTGATATTATTTTTGTGTATTTGGGGTTCTGCTCAAGAATGTCCTTGCCTATGTCTATGTCTTCAAGAGTTTTGCCTATTTTATCTTCCAGCCAGTTAACTGTTTCTGATTTAACATATAAATTTTTAAAAATTTAGATTTTTTAAATTCACTTTGATTTTAATTTAGTACATGGTGAGAGATATAGTTCTAAATTCAGCCTTCTGCATGTGAATATCCAGTTTTCCAAACACCATTTATTAAACAGGTTATTTTTTCACCAATTTTTGGCCCTTTTGAAAAGATTAGTTGACTGTGCCTATAGTTGCTTCTGCATCCTCTATTTTGTTCCTTTGACTAACATTTCTCTTTTTGTGCCACTATCATGCTTTTTTTTGTAGCCCTGTAATACAACTTTAAGTATGAGAGTATGTTGCCACATGCTTTTTACTGGTTGCCTCAGATTACCTTTGCTATTTTGAGTCTGTTTTGTCTCACTGTGAATTTTCCCATTGTTTTCTCTAGTTCTGTGAGGAATACTACTATTAGTATTTTGAGTAGGATTGTTTTTTTTATTTTATTTTAAAATGAGTAAAATTAAACACAACAAAACAGAACAGAATGGGACATAAGAAAGCATAAATTTCAAAGCTAGACAACCAGAGATCTTCACTATCTGTCATATTGTCTCTTGTTTTCTTCCAAATGGTTGTCCTTATCTTTGCATATGGAGAGCTCATACTAAATAACATAGCCAATCTTTCCACAAGATGTGTAGTTCACTGGCTCCCACTTGCTAGGCAGGGGGGAGGGGGAGGGGGGGACACGGGATGGGGGACAGGACAACATGAGATGTCTGATTCTCAGACCATATGCAGGCAGGATCACAGTCGCCCCCCAGAAACGGGAAGAGTTCCTTGTTCTCCTGGCACCTCAAGTCAACCGCACTGTGCAGGTCCCAATGCACCAGGGTCTCTCTCCTTCAGGCTGCCAAAAGTCTGCCACACTCTCAGCTGCCCCCAGAGAGGGGAGGAGCTCCTTGTTCTCCTGGCACCCCGAGTTAACCACACTGTGCAGGTCCCGATGTGCCAGGGTCTCTCTCCTTTGGGCCGCCGAAAGTCTGCCACACGTTCAGCCGCCCCCCAGAGAGGAGAAGAGCTCCTTGTTCTCCCGGAACCCTGAGTCAACCGCATGATGCAGGTCCCAAGGCACCAGGGTCTCTCCCCTGCAGGCCCCCTAAAGTCCGCCATACTCAGCTGCTATTTCTCTCTGATGAATTGACCATTCCATTTCCAAAGTTCTGAAATGGCCAACAGACCACAGAAAGAATTCTCCTTAGGCTCCTGTTTGAAACCAGCAGCTACAGCGATCTGCTGGCCTTGCTTCAGGGCCACTAGTGGGATTGTTTTAAATTTGTGTATCAGTTTAGAAGTTTGGAGGTTTTTTTTTTAAAATCCATATCAGGGATCGAACTCACAACCACGTGCTTGCAAGGCAGGCACTTATGCCACTGAGCTAAATGGCTAGCCTGGAAGTATGGAGACTTTTACCATATTGAGATAAGATCCTTCTATATCTTTTTCTTCAGAGTTTTTATCATGAATAGATGCTGGATGTTGTTAAAGGCTTTTCTGATTCTATTGAGATGATTATGTGATTTTTGTCCTTGCCTCTATTTATATAGCATATTACATTTATTGATTTGCATACATTGTATCATCCTTTTATCTCTGGAATGAAGCCTACTTGTCATGATATATGACCTTTTCTGCAATTTGGTTCATTTTCTTTGCCAGGATCTTGTTAAGGACTTTTTACATCTATTTTCATTAGAAACTGGCCTGTAGTTCTCTTTTTTAGTTGAATCTTTGTCTGGTTTTGGAATCAGGGCAATGCTAGCTTCCAAGAATGACTTTGGGAGTACTCCTTCCCATTTACCTGCATTAAAGAGTTTGAGGCCTATTGACATTAAATCTCCCCTAAAGTACTTATACAATTCAGTGATGAATTTGTCAGGTTCTGCAATTTCCTTCATTGGTATTTTTTTATTACTGCTTCAATTTCATTGCCTGTTATTGGAATATCAAGGTTTTATATCTTCTAGTGATTTATATGTATCTAGAAAATATCCATTTCTTTCCAGTTCTCCAATTTATTGCAGTACAAGTTTTCAAAGCAGTTACTAATAATCTTCTGGCCTTTGACAATATTTTTTACCATTCTTTTTGGTAATGATTATGGTCTGGATTAAAATATACATGCATGATGTTTCACAAGTTCCTTACAGTTAATATCATTTCAAATGAAATATAAAAACCTTAAAATTGTATATAATCCTTTACCTTTCCTTTCAGTCTTAGTTATATTTCAACTTGTTTTATCTTGAATTACATTTACGTAACTTGAGGATCTTATTAGAAAATATTCTAATTTTATGCTTCTAACAGTCATATGTATTTCAAAGGCCTAAGAAAAATTGTATATTTGCCAATATATTTACCATTTTTTTATCTTTCTCCTTTGTTAAAGTTTTCAAGTTTTCTTCCAGTATAATTTCCTTCTGTCTAAAAAGATGCCCTTTTCAGAGTAAGTTTACTGGCAGTGTTTCCCTTAGTTTCTCTTTATTTTAGACTTTTTTCATATTCATTTATGAACTGCACAGAATTCTGGGTTGATAATTCTTTTATCTTTTAATAATGAATTCTAGATTGGTAATTTCTCTCTCTTTATGAGTATATCTCTTTATGCCCCACATGGTTTCTGATGAAAATTCTGAACATATTCGTGTCATTTCTTCCCCATATGTAAAGGTCATTTTTTTCTCATATTTCTTTCAAGATTTTTTATTTTTATCAGTTTGATTATGATATTTTGAGTCTACACTTTTGGGTTTCACAGATTTTATTAAATCTGTAAATTTGTTTTTCACTAAATGTGTTAGGTATTAGATCATTATTTCTTCAAGTAGCTTTTCTTTACCAATCTTTTTCTTTTTCTCTTGGGATTCTAATGACAGAATGTTAAACATGTAGATATTGTCCCAAAGGTCACTATTATGTTCATTTAATTTTGGTTTTTCTTACTCTTGTTCAAATTAGATATATGTTGATCTAACTTTAGTTTTCATATTCTTCATCTACAAGAGCCTCAAGGTTATCTTTTTTTATAGCTGAGTAGCTTTCCATTGTATAAAAGTGTTGTATCTTTCTGATCTATTCTGCAGTTGATGGGCAAGCTACCCCTGCCTTTTCCTTATTCCATGTCACATGGAGCATTGCTTTACAGTCTAGGAATTTCCTTTCAAGTTGAATGTGTTTCTTGTATAAAGCATATTGATAGATTTTTGTCTCCCATCTACTCTGCCTGTGTTTCTTTTCACTGGTGAATTGAGGCCGTCTACATTAATGGTTATGGCCAACATGTACTGACTCATCCTCACCTTGCTATTTTCTTGCTGTTGGCTCCCTAATTTTTCCCTCCACTCAACTGTTTGCCCTGTTTAATGATCCCTCTCTGCCGCTGCTTCTGGTACCATGGTCATTTTTCTCTCTCTCTAGAATGTCTTTTAGTATTCTTTGTAGGGTTTGTTTGGTGGTCACGAATTCCTTCAATTGTTCTTTGTTATGGAAGTATCTTGTTTCTCCATCAGTTTTGAAAGATAGTTTTTCAGGGTACCTCAATCTTGTCTGGAAATTATTTTCTTTCAGGACCTGAAATACTTCACTCCAAACTCTTCTTGACTTGATGGTTTGTGTTGAGAAGTCTGTCATGGTTCTGATATGGGTTTTCCTTTATAGGTGATGTTTCTTTTCTCTAACGGCCTTTAATATTCTATTCTTGTGCAGAATTTCTGGGATCTTGATTATTATATGTCTGGGTGTAGGTTATTTTGGTTATGGCTAGGTGGAGTTCATGCTTCACTTATCTGTATGTCAGGTCTTTTTCCCATGCTTAGGAAGTTTTCTGCTGTTACTTTTGTAAATAGTCTTATTATTTCATTTGTGTTGACACCTACTTTGTCACTGACACCTATCACTCTTAAATTACTTTTCTTTGTGTCATCTTAAAGGCATTATATTATTTCCTAGTTTCTTGTTATTTTTAAGAGATCTTTCCTTTCGTGATCACTAGCTGCAAATCTGTCTTCAAGCTCTGAAAGTTTATCTTTAGTTTTTTTCAAGTGATTTTGTGAGGTTTTGTTTTGTTTTGTTTTGTTTTGCTTTTTTGTGCCAGGGATCAAACTCACAACCTCGCATTTGCCAAG
This sequence comes from Dolichotis patagonum, assembly GCA_004027295.1. Classification (NCBI taxonomy): domain Eukaryota; kingdom Metazoa; phylum Chordata; class Mammalia; order Rodentia; family Caviidae; genus Dolichotis; species Dolichotis patagonum. Next base: position 11,943 of record PVJX010036593.1, read on the forward strand.
CAGGCACTTAGGCCACTGAGCTAAACTCCCAGCCAGATTTTGTGAGTTTTCAATTGAGTTTTTAATTTCTTGGATATCTCTTTGAATACGTTTCCTGCATTCTATATCTCTCTTATATTGTTCATCCAAGGTTTCTGCTTTTTCTTATGCTTCTCTATTTTTTTTATCTTTGTCTTCTTTAGATACACTAGACAATTCTTTTATTATGTTTTTCATTTCTTCTTTTACCTGAAATAGCATTTCTGAACTAATTTCTTTTATTGTCTCATGAAGTTGTTTCTTTACTTCAGTTGCCATCACTTCAGAATCTTCAGGTGTGTGACTTCCAATCTCTTACATATTTACATCTGCTATACTTGCTCTGCATAATTTGGAGGGCAGAAACTGCCTTTTGCTTCCTCATCTAGACGTTTTCCTGGATTCTTCCAGACAAGCAGGTTGTGGAGTCCCAGTTACTTCCTTTGTTGATTGTCCACACACAGGGTAGGAGAATGGGCCAGGCACCTGGGTTTCTCCTATGACTGGTTCCCAAGGGTGCAGATCTGGATTCTGCAGACATGCACAGCTACTCTGAAGCTCTCCTGATGGTGGCATGAGCACAATAGCTTGGCTGGCTGGTTCTGCCCCCACAGAACTGGCTGCTGGTCCCTGATGGCTGCTGGTAGACTCGTAGGTGTGTCTAGGTTCAGTTTCTTTTTCTGGTGTTCACAGTTCTATGATAATGTCTGTGTCGCATTCCAGAGATGTGTTGGTTATGGACCTGATCTTGTCATCTGTGCGTATCTGTGCACTGGGCTGTTGTCCTATGTCTTGAGGTTCCCTTCAGTCTTATAGTCTTACAGCCACTCTGCCCTCTGAGTTATAATAGGTGAGGTCCAGATCACAAACTCACTGACTTCAAGAGAGTCCATCCTCTGGTACAGAATGGAAAGGCCTAGAGCATGGACTCACTGTTCTCCAGCTGGCCCGCCCTCCAGAATGGAATGCTGAAATGAATTTTTTAAAAGCATGTTTTCTGGATCAGTTGGATGAATATTTTATCTTAATATTATTAATGTGTATTTCAATATGCAGTTTTCAAAGCACCAATACAATCCTGGAATGAATTACATTTAGTCATGAAGTCTACTTTTAATATGCTACTGGAAACAGTTTGCTATTTTAAAAAACTTATTGTTTGTTCTTTTGAAATAACACAACTTACCATTCTAACAATTTTATACAGTTAAGTGGCATTAAGTATATTCACACTGCATTGCAATCATCATCTTTACTCAACAATCTCCAGAACTTTTCACCACCTCAAATTGAAATTTTGTATTTTATACAAAAAGCTACTATTAAATAATAGCTCTTCACTCCCAACTGTCATTGCTCTCTTAATCACTGCTCTATTTTATGTCTATGAATTTGACTAAGTTTTATACCTCATATAAGTGGAATCTCACAGTATTTATCTTCTTTTGCTTATCTTACATGATACAATATCTTGAAGATTTTATTCATGATACAGTATTTCTTTACATTTTGAGTATCAGCAATACCCCATTATATATAAACACCACATTTTGTTTATTCATCGCTTGATGAACATGTGGGTTTTCCCACATTTTAGTTATTGGGAGCCATGTTGTTATAAATGTTGGTGTTCAAGTCTCTGCATTTAATTCTACCATGTTGATACCTAGAAGACAAATTGCTAAATCATACAAAAATTCTTTGTTTGAAGACTGTCTATACTGTTTTCCACAATGGCTGCACAATTTGCATTCCCATCAACAATGCACAAAGGAATCCATTTTCTCCTCACTCTGACCAACACTCGTTATTTTCTTTTTTTCTTTGATAGTAACCATCTTAATGGGCAAGGGTGGGTTATCATTATGGTTTTTATTTTCACATTCCTAACAATTAGTAACATTCAGCATCTGTTCTTGTGCTTATAGGCCTTTGCTATATCTTTTTTTGGTGAACTGTTTATTCAAGTTCTTAGGCTATTTTTAACAGATTTTTTGTTTGCTGTTCAGTTGCAGAAATTCTTTGTATAGACTAACTATAAATCCCTTGTCAGATGTACAATTTATATATCTTTTATCCCATTCTGTGAGTTGCCTTTTTACTCTCGGTAGTATCTTTTGACTTTCAGTCTAGGAATTTCCTTTCAAGTTAAATGTGCTTCTTTTATAAAGCATATTGATAGATTTTGTTTTTAATTTAGAGCAAATCCAACTTATTTAGTTTGTTTTTGATTATTTGAGGGTATGGTATCATATCCAAGAAATCTTTGCGATACTCAATATCATGCTTTCCCTCTGTTTTCTCTTAAGAACTTGTGAAATTTCATCTCTTATGATAAGGCTTTTGATGCACTTTGAGTTAATTCATGTAAAGTTGAGAATCCAGCTATATTTTATTTTTAAATTTTATTTTATTTTTAAATTTTTCTTAAAGAAACCAGTTTTCCCAATACCATTTATTGAAAAGACTATCCTTTCTCAATTGAATGTATTTTGCACCCTTGTTGGCAATTGTTTAACCATATATGTAAGTTCATTGCTGAGCTCTTTATTCTATTGTATTGTCTATATGCAATATGACCACAAATGTATATTTATTTCTGAGTTCTCTATTCTTTTGCGTTGGTCAATATTATTGGTCTCTATGCTAGAACCACATTGTTCTGATTATTGAAGCTCATAATATGTTTAGTATATTTTATTTTAATATACTGAAACACTTAAAACAAGATATACCAATTTAACCAATTTAAGTGTATGATTCAGTAATGTTAAATTTACTTTTATGCCAATATCACTGTATTCTGATTACTTCAGCTTTGTAATATATTTTACAATAAGGAAATATGAGTCTAAATTTTTGAAGCTTTTTGAAGCTTTATTAACTATTAGAAGTCTCCTGAGTTTACTAGTGACATTTAAGATAAATTTTTCTATTTCTGCAAAAATGTCATTAGAATTTTGATAAACTGTGCTGAATCTGTAGGTTACTTTGGTTAGTATTGACAATAATAATTATTCAAACTTTTAAATAGGCCACATCTTTCCATCGATTCATGTCTTCTAAATTTTTTCAGTAACATTTTGTTGTTTTGAGTGGGCAAGTATTTAAGTTCTTTTAAGTTTATTATTAAATATTTCTTTTTTGCTGTTATTATAATTGAAATTGTTTTCACAATTTCATTTTTAGGTTATTCATTGTTAACATACAGAAATGCAACCAATTTTCAAAATTGATTCAAAATCCTACAGCTTTGCAGCATCAGCTATAATAGATTAGAAGTGATAATTTTACTACTTTTAATAAACATCTAAGACACATTATGTCCTGATGAAGGTTGACAATAAATTTGATCACAAGAGTATTACACAAGTAATAGGGCTTTAAAATTAAGAAACAATCAGCTGTACAAGACCTTATCAACTGTCAATAATATTCACCTTAAAAGTGGTTTGGTTTGGAGGTGGGGGTTTAGCTCAGCAATTTAAGTGCCTGTTTGGTAAACACGAGGTCATGGGTTCAATCCCCAGTACCAAAAAAAACAAATAAATAAAAGAAAAAGCGGTGTGGTTTGATTAATTCTGATTCTAGATCATGAAGCACCGATAAATCATCCTGTATCTTGACATACTGTTTAGCCTTTTCTTAAAGAAGCCAAAAATGTCCATTGGAAAGATGTTATTCATCTTTCCAAAGTATTTCAACCAATTTCTACTTCCTTTCCTCTACTACTCTAAGAAAATAAATTTCTACATTTGTATTTATATATTTATGGTTACCAAGTTTGCACAAGAGCAAAGCCTAGCTCCAATTAACAATCCTAACAGTCTAGATTACTATGTATGTATGATATAGCAATTCAGATAGAAACATATAAGAATTGAATTCTTATTACCTGACCCAGGCATGAAATCTTGAATCCCGATGCCATTAAAGAAATTGTAGGCCTAAATATTTCTCCAATGTGAAAACCTTAGCACTACAGAACACACCTTAGATTACAATTATAGCATTCATTATGAATGCTATTTATTAATAACACCTTAGTTGAAGTGTCCTATCAAAGATTTTTTTAATCAAAGTTTGACACTAGCTCACAGTCAAACATAATTCTACAAAAAACACTATTCTCAATATGGCAGCAAGAATTAAGCTGGAAAGAGGATAAAAAATATGTTTCTGTTGCTAATTAATCTTTATTTCTAGTATTTAAAAATATTTAGCACATAGTAAGCAAATAAAGGCATAATATAAATTAAACAATAAATGTGTAACATAAAAATTATAATGTGAGAAGGAATTGTAGTGTTCTGCTTCCTTCAACTTTTTTATGGTTCTTCATTTTTTCATACAGCAACAGAAGAGCTGGAAACAGTTGTCAGAATAAACTTTTATAAAACTTAGAAGTCTAGTCAAATACTTAAAAAAAATAATACTTGATGAAGAAAGAAACCACTACTTTGCAGTAAGAGAACATTTTGTCATTTTCAGTTGTTGATTGCCGTACCTCAACTTCCAGATCTGTAACTAATTTGGGGATTAAATCCTGAACTCGTAGTGCAAGTGAGTAACACCAGAACAAGCAACACAGAGCATTTTCTCAAAGAAACGTACTTGTTTTTAGATATCATTGGTGGCTCTCTAAAGGACTGGCTCAATAACTTGGCTCTGTTGTGTCTGTCTCAGAGCATTCTCAGAGTTTAGGTGACATTCCAGGTGGGTTTACCAAAGGAATATAAAGGCACAAGTAATGTTTTCAGCAGTCTGGTACAAGAGACAACACATCAGATAAATAACAGACAGACTGAATGGCCTGGAATTGAAGAGATTGATAAAGGAGATTTGCAGGGAAACAAGTATTTGAAAGATACTTGCATATAACGGGCAATGGAAAAAGGTAAGCACATGCCCAAGGTTATAAGTCGTTCTATGATAAAACTGAGGAAGCACTTCCACTCACCGTCTGTGCAAATATAAAGTTCAGGCCAAGGTACAGTGATAGACAACCTCACTAAGCACTGAGAGAGTTCCCAAAACAGTCAATCTGAAAAGAGCAAAACCTTTATTCCTTCTTTCTCTGCCTACAGGTATTTTTGAAATACCTGTCGATACCGCAGATGACCACAGATGATGATTTCAGTGGTCATGCAAGAAAAAGAAAATAGACATTACAAAATAGTTTAGAAAAATCTCTAAATAGGTAAATGAAAACAACTCACAACACATAGCAATTAACCTTAGGAAGGGAAGGGAATCTGGTTTTCAGGGTTACTACATTAAAGTATTCAAAAGGTCCCAGTTTCACTAACATTACAATCCATCCAAACAAATAAGAAAATATGGCCCATTTCTAAGGAAAAAAATACTAAGGGCTAATCACCAAGAAGCCCAAATATTGGATTTACTAAAGACTGTAAGTCAGCTTTCTTGTCTTAGGTACTTTTCTAGTTGCTGAGGCAAAATACTTGATGCCCACAGTTAAAGGAGGAAAAGTTTATTTTAGCTTACAGTTCATAGAGCTTTTAGTCCATAGG
>PVJX010036594.1:0-17454 GCA_004027295.1 Dolichotis patagonum
TTCTCAGGAGGAAATGAGATAGGTCATTAGGATGTGGCAAAGCTGGCTGGGGTAGTAGGTGAGACCTGTTAGTTACAAGATCCCAGACACAGGTGCAGAACAGTTCCCAAAGCCCTGCACATGGACTTCTCTCAACAACTTGGGCAGGCTTTCACTAAGATGGCCTTAACCTGACGTCAGCCTGAGGCATGGGATCCCAGTGTCACCTCTTACTATGAGTCTAGATAAGACCCACATGTAGACATTCTAATGAGTTCCCATGAGATTTGAACAATGTAAAGAACACACCACACCATGAAGAGCCTAACTTTCCATAGTAGTCCTTTACTCAGGCCAAGCTTACTCTGCAGAGCCAGTTTCTTCCCTACTCTTCACTTTCACTTTCGTGAATAAATGTTGGCCCTAACTCCAGAGGAAGAGGCAAGCAACCCCAAACCCAGTAACGTTCAGTTGGTGGGCCACTTTAGAAGCAGGCTACCCCACAACAGTTTGGTCTGCCCCCTCCTCCCCCAAGAAAAGACAAAAGCAAAGCATAGGTGATATCAGTGTAAGCAATACTCTTGTATGGAACATGCTGTTTTCATGTGCAAAGACTCTCTTACATGTGATTGTCGAACTAAATATTATTTCCACGGTAAAGTTTCATTTGTATCTTCATTGTAGTTCACATAGTTCAAATTTATTTCTGTTATTTTTTAGATTTCTTAAGCAAGTAAACAGTTGATGTTCAAAATGTTGGTGTTTATTCTAGACACTCAGCATATATTAGAAATTTAATATTTTATTTTATTGATATTTTATTTTCTTGTTAAGTATACATTATATATAATAAAAATCATAAAATTACAATAGGAGGGACCAAGATGGCAGAACAGTAAGCAGCAGATAAAACAACCTCTCTGAGAGTCACCACCCAGACACTGGAATATAGCACTGAGAGGCAGACAAGAAGGAGGGGAGTGGTCCATTCAACCCAGGAAGAATCTGAAGTGCAAGTTGAATCCACAGAGAGAGTGAAGAGAAAAACTCCAACGAAGAAGGAGGTAGCTGACAATGCCTTTTCCCTGAGACAGGACCCACTGCATGAGAGAGTGGTTCAAACCTGTGGACCTAGAGTGACAGTGATGGCTGGAGACACCAGAGGCCTCTGCAGATAGATGCAGTGGTGGAGGGGAGAAGCTGAGGTGAGGGACTGCACTGGCTGATAGTGAGTGCAGAGGACTTGGTCCTCCTGCAGGATAGATTGAAGAGCCGGGAGCCATCTTGGAGACAAACTGGCTTAGCTCAGAACCCAGAACTGCTGCTGGCTCCATCTAGCAGCTCCCAGCTAGACTCAGACCCATGGAAATGCCTGGAACCCGATGAGTCTGGTCTGAGGTCAGGCCTGTTGAGATTACCCACTACCCCACCAAAAAGCTACTGATGGTTTGCTGGGAGAGATTTGCATGAATTGGGACTCTTGTCTTCACAGGTTGTCTGCTAGTGAAACCAGAGAGAACCCTGGAAATGGACTTTTTCTTCTTTCTTTTCTTTTCTTTTTTTTCTCTTTTTCCTTCATTGTTTGATCTTGTATTTATTTATTTATTTATTTATTTTTCTGGTACCAGGGATAGAACTCACAACCTCATGTTTGCCAAGCAGGCACTTATGCTGCTGAGCTAAACCCCTGGCCCCATGATCTTGTTTTTATATGAGTGTGAATGTGGTTCTTGGCCTATTTGTAGTTGTAGTTTTGTTCTGCTCCTTTTTTGTCTCTTCCATTTTTCTTTTCCTTCAATCTTCTGCAGTTTCCCAAAGTTGGTGTGATGCCCCTTTGTCCTTTGACCTTATTTCTAAGCTCTTCTTCTCCTCTTCTTCCACTCCTCTATTTTCTCCTTAATCCATTTTAAATTTTAACCTCTAAGGGAAAAATTGACTTGTATACTGCATATAATTTTCTGGTTTGTTTTAGATTTTGTTATATAACCACAAATCTAGTTCATACCATTAAAAGTGGCCAATCAAGGGTTAGCTCAGTTTGTCATTCTCTGAGATGTGTTTGATGCTATTGGTACCACCAAAATTGACATAATTGTTCCAAACCACTGTTGGTCCTGGTATTCCATGACTGAGACTGACTAAGGGTCACAGAAAATACTGTGCTGCAGTGCCCTCAAACCAAGGACTGGGCCAAAAAAGCAACAACTTTTCATCTCCAAAAAACTGAAGAGAAAAGGTCATCCAACAGACTGAAACCCAAAAGCCAGCTACACCTGGAAGACACCTCAGAGAAGTAGTCACCACCTAAGGATCCTAAATACTAGCAATAAAGCAACCCATCATAGGCAATTTACAAGCATCACTCTAGGAATTAAACTAAAAAGAGAAAGAAATAATGAGAAGACACTTAGGCAACATGCAACCCCAGACACATGAAAGGCAAACCCAGTGGGCAATGAAGTGGGACAATCTGAAAGTTTTCCACCTGACCTCCCTGAAGTGGGAGCAAAACAACTGAATGAGGCTATGAAAAAAGTGAAATCAGAAATAATCTCTCAGATAAAGACCACGCTTAGTGAAACTAGAGCAGATACAGACAAAGAAATTAGACAACTTAAGAAATTATGGAAACTTAGCATACAAAAGAAATGGAATCCATAAAGCAGATTCAAGCAGATATCCAGCAGAATAAAAATTCCATTGAAAGTATTCAAAGCAGATTAGGCCAATGTGAGGATAGGATCTCAAGTATTGAAGATAGGCTTATAGTTAGAAATCAGGAAAAGAGAGATTTCTCAAACATAGCAAGGGACCATGAGAAATCAATCCACCAGCTTCTAGATGAGACAAAGAAGAACAACTTAAAATTCATCAGTCAATGAAAAAGCAGGAGGTATCACAAATGATATTTAAAAATGTTCACAGACGTCATGGCAGAAAACTTTCCCGGAGAAGAAAAATAATGTGACATACAAATAAGCAGAGCAGAACCCAAATTAGCCATGATCAAAAAAATTCTACAGCCAGGCAAATCATAGTGAAGAGTCTAGAAATTCAACACAAGATTAGAACCTTAAAAGCTGTTAGAGAAAAGAAACAAATCACCTATAAAGGAAAGCCCATCAGAATTACAGCTGACTTCTCAGTATGAACTTTTAAGTCAAGGAGAGCTTAGAATGAAATATTCCAAGTTCTAAAAGAAAATATCTTTCAACCCAGATTGATATACCTCACAAAACTATCTTTCAAAACTGATGGAAAAATAAGATATTTTCACAACAAAGAATATCTGAGGAAATTTATAACCACCAAACCAGCACCTCAAAATAGTCTGAAGGACATTTTAGAAAGAGATAATAAAGACTACAGCTCCATGAACCCCAACAGAAGGAATCCACCAGACAAGGCAAACAATTAGAGGAAGAGGAAAAAGAATGGGAGAAGCCAACAGTGGGAAAATGACATGACAAGGATAAATCAATACATATCAGTTATAACCATTAATGTTAATGGTATTAAGTCACCAAAGACACAGACTGGCAGAATGGATCAAGAAGCAAGAGCCAACAATATGCTGCTTATAAGAAACACATTTAATTCAAAAAGAAATTCATAGACTGAACATCAAAGGGTGGAAAACAATACTCCATGTGACAGAAACCCAGAACAAAACCAGGGGTAGCTACTGTATTTGTAGACAAAGTGAATTTCAAGCCGAGACTGATTTAGAGAAATAAATAAGGTCACTGCATACTCACAAAGGGAACAAGCCAAGAAGAACAGATAACAATCACAAATATGTACACAACAAATATCAGTGCACCCAACTATATAAAACAAATACGAACAGATGTGAAGACTCAAGTAAGCTCTAATACAATTCTATGGGGAGATTTCAATATCCCACTGTCACAAAGAGACATATCAACTAGACAAAATATTCATAATGAAATATTAGAAGAGAACTAAACTTCTGAACAAATGGACTTAGTAGATGTCTATAGAGTGTTCTACCCCACAACATCAGAATACACATTCTTCTCAGATGCACATGGGGCATTCTCCAAAATAGACCATATACTGGCCACAAACTTAAAACATGCTTAAGTAAATGCAAAGGAATTCAAATTATTCCATTAATACTATCAGACTACAGTTCAGTGAAATTGGAAATCCATGGCAAAAGAAGCCACAGGAATTCCATAAACACATGGAAATTAAATAGTACTTTGCTGAACAACTAATGGGTCACAGATGAAATTAAAGAAGAAATTAGAAAATTTTTATAGTTTAATGATAATGACAATTTAACATATCAGAGCTTATGGGGCACAATTAAAGCAGTTTATTTTGAAGGTAGTGTAATACAACAGAATAAGACAGAACAAAGCCAATCAAGACAATACAGTGAAATTGGTACAGAACTTCACAGCAGGTTACCTGGATAACAGTAATAGGTGCCATAGTATATCTCATTATCTTCACAATAGTTGTCCTTTCAATCAGGTATAGCAAAATCAAACCAAATACAGTATATCATAAAACCTATCAAAACAGAGTATTGAATAGAGAGATACAATTAATCAGAACAAAGCAAAACAGTGATAACAATATTTGCCTTCAAAGAGATGGTAGAAGGAAACCCGTCATATTTGCTATATTGCATATGGTCAACCTCCTAAGAGGTGCTCAGACCTCTGGATCCCATTTGCTGATGTGGGGGGGAGAGGGAAATGATGGGATGTTTGATTCTCAGCTCCTGCGCCAGTCAAATTTAGCCAATTTTATCACAAAAAAGAAAAGAAAAGACTCAAATACACACCATTAGGAATGAAAAGTGAGAAATCATGATAGACCCTGTAGAAATTGAGAAGATCATTCATATCTCTTTTGAAAACTTGTACCCTAAGGTTTGTATAAGAACCAGGGATCAAACTCATGGCCTTGCGCTTGTCAGCAGGCGCTTACACTGCTGGGCTAAATCCCCAGCCCAAAAACTTGTACTCTAATAAGATAGAAAATACAGAAAAAGATAAACAGATTCCTAGAAACATATGAATTACCAAAACTGAATCAAGAAGATATAGAAATCCAAAATAACCCAACCTCAATAAATGAATCAAAGATAGAAGTAAAAACCTACCAACAAAGAAAAGTCCAGGCCCTGACAGATTCACCGCTGAATTCTACAAGACATTTAAAGAAGACCTAACACCACTACTTATCTAACTCTTTAATGAAACTGAAAGGGAAGCAATACTCCCAAATTCATTCCTGGAAGCAAGTATTACCCTGATACCAAAACCAAAGAAGAACCCAACTAAGAAAGAGAATTACAGGCCAATTTCCCTAATGAATATATAGATGCAAAAATCCTTAGTAAGATACTGGCAAACAGAATGCAGCAAATCATCAAGAAGATTAAACATCCCAGGGAAGTAGGGATGGTTCAACATATGTAAAGCCATAAATGTAATATACTGTATTAGCAGCCAAAGACAAAAATCATATTATCATCTCAATAGATGTAGAAAAAGCTTTTGACAAAGTCCAGTACCCATTCATGATAAAACTCCAAAGAAAACTGGAATAGATGGTCTTTATCTCAATCTGATAAAAGCCACCTATGACAAACCAATCACTGACATCATACTAATGGACAAAAACTGAAAGCTTTCTTTCTAAAATCAGGAATAAGACTAGGATGTCCACTGTCCCCACTTTTAATACATTTCTGGAAACTTTAGCTGGAACAATTAGGCAAGGAAAAGAAAGAAAAAGAATAAAGATAGGAGAGGAAGGAGTTAAATGATCATTATTTGCCGATACTATGATACTTCACATAAAAGACCCCAAAAACTCCACTAAAAAACTGCTAGACTTAATAAGCAAATTCAGTAGCATAGCTGGATACAAAGTCAACAATCAAAAATCAAAAGCCTTCCTATACACGAATAATAAACTCACTGAGAGAGAAATCAAGGAAGCAACACCTTTCACACTAGCATCCAAAAACCTGAAACACCTAGTAATCAATCTAACAAAGGATGTAAAAGACCTTTACATTGAAAACTACAGTACATGAAAAGGAGATTGAAGAGAATATTAGAAAATGTAGAGCTATCCCATGCTCTTGGGTAAGAAGAACCAATATAGTGAAAATGACCATCCTTCCAAAACTGGTATACAGATTCAAAGCATTCCCAATCAAAATTCCAATAGCACATCTTACAGAATTAGAGAAAATAATCCTAAAATTCATCTGGAACCAGAATAGACCAAGAATAGCAAAGGTAATCCCAGACAACAAAGGCAAGGTAGAAAGCATCACAATCCCTGACTTGAGATTATACTATAAGACTACTGGTGTAGTCAGGGGTTGCAAGGAGAACAATTACATACAGGACACATAATTTATAGTATTATCTTATGATGGTCACGCAGAGATAAATACAACAAAGTACAGGAAATCTGTCCACAACACTAAAAACCTAGAAAATCCAGCCAAGGATCCCACAGCAATGTCCTATATGAGTCCAGCTGAAGACCTAGAGCCCATGACAATGCCTTCCATGAGTCCAACTGGAGGTCTAGAGCTCACAACAAGGTCTCATGCCAGTCTGTTTTATGGGTCTGCACTGGGAAGGCCCAAGGGTCAGCGGTGGAAGCTGGGAAGTCTACGCCAGTGGGGTGAAGGATCTGTGCCAGTAGGCTGAGGGTTCTACACTAGCGCCAAGAAGTGACACTCAAAATAAGAACCAGGGCTCCCTTGAAAAGTACCACAGCCATCCTCAGCAACAGTGAGGTCGTGAGCTCCTCCAACGATGAGAACAGTCAGGTACATGTCAGAAAGCCAGCATGAACAAGCTTCTCCTGGAGATTAAACAGCACACATCTTCCCTTCTGGAGCCAGGAAGTGATGCTCAGTGTAAGGGCCAGAGCTCCCCACAAAGTGAACCACAGCCACTCTTAATGACAAGGTCCCGAGCTCCTCCAGTGATAATGGGCTAGTTCATATCTGGGAAGCTAGCCACAACAAGCTCCTCCAGGAGAACCAATGGCTCCAAAAAACAAAATTTAGGAGAATCCACAATGCCCCACTCTTCCTCTCCACATCTTGTTTTATGCTGGCAACTTTCCTCAGGTGGGCCATCTACATTCAGCACCATGCCAATTTAATTCACCTGGTGTTAAGCTGACCACCAGTTTTTCACTGGAAGAAAGATAACCTATCTAATAAGTGGTGATGGAAAAACTGGCTCTGCACATGCCAAAAATTAAAGTTGGACTCATGTCTTTTACCACCCACTAAACTAAATTCAGAATGGATCAAACATCTAAATATTAATACACAAACACTAAATCTGCTGGAAGATAGAGTAGGTAAAACTCTTGAAGACACTGGTGTAGGCAAAGACTTTATGAACAAAACCCCAACTGCACAGGAACTATCACAAAGAATCAACAATGGGATCTCATGTTATTGAAAAGCTTTTTATAGCCAGAGAAACCACCAACAGAGTGAAAAGACAATCCACAATGTGGGAGAAAATGTTTGCCAGTTCTTCCTCAGGCAAAGGATTATTATCAAGAACATATAAAGAAGCAAAAAAAAAAAATCAGTCCTCCTAGATTTAAAAACCCAATCCAAAAATGGGAATCTGAGATGAATACCCATTTCTCAGATGAAGAACTACAAACAGCAAATAAATATATGAAAAATGTTCACCATCATTGGTCATTTGAGAGATGCAAATTAAAACAACACCAAGATTCCACCTTACCCCAGAAAGAATGGCTATTATCAAGAAATCAAACAATAATAAATGTTGAATGGGCTGTGGGGAAAAGGAGCCCCACTGTTGGTGGGAGTGCAGACTGGAGCAACCACTGTGGAAATCAGTGTGGAGATTCATCAGAAAACTAGGATTGGAGGTCCCATTTGACCTAGCTATTCCCCTTCTGGGTATCTCCCCAGAATTCAAAACATCACACTACAGCAATATATGTACACTACTCAAGTTCATAGCAGCACAATTTGTAATAGCCAGATCTTGCAAACAACCTAAATGCCCATCAACTGAGGAATGAAATAAATGTGGTACTTTTACACAATGGAGTATACTTAGCCATCAAGAAGGACAAACATGAGACTTTTATAGATAAATTGATGCAATTTGAGACCATACGCATTAGCGGAATAAATCAGATACGCATGTGTAAACATCATATTGTGTTACTAGTAAGAAGCGGAAAGACATGATGTATATGTATATATATATATATATATATATATATATATATATATAATATAGTTAAAATAGTATATGAAAAAAGTTAAAATAATTCATCAATAGAAATACTTTTTAAAAGTGAGCACTTGTCATGTTTTGTAATGCTCCTTTTAAAAAATTTATAGTGATACCCTAATTCATTTCCTTGTCTCCCACTGGCCTATAATTCTGTGAGGTCACAGGCTCATTATCCTATTTATATTATATACACAGTGTATAATAGTGTTCTCAGCACATAGTAGGCATTTGGTAAATTTTTTCCCACAAGTGAGGCCAGAAATTAAATTAGATCACAAACCCCTTCTAAAAGTGAATCACAAATTTAATTTTTATCTCCTAGCAGCCAAAGTGAATGAGGATCAACATGATTAAATAGAAAAATCTAAAAATAATTGCTCAAGAGAAAATCACATTCTAAACATTTCATTAACCTGTAGGTCCCCTTACTGACACCCCTAAGTCACTCACATTTTTTTTTAAAGAGGATAAAGCCAAGGAAAATAAAACAGAATAAAGCCAATCAAAATAAACCAGTATAAGTGATACAGGACTTCAAAATCTTACAAAATCAAGAATAGATACCATAATGCCTTTTGTTGTCTTCAAAATAGCTACAGATACCTTTGGACATAGTAAAAATTGAACACAACAGAGCAGAATAGAACCAATAAAAACAAAACAATGACTGCAATAGAGACTTCAAAACAAGCCAGTAGTAAATCCAAAATGACTACCATAATATGTCTTGCTATCTTTCAAATAGCTGTTCATACCATCAGAATTAACATAATCAAACAAACAAAAGAGAATAAAACCCAATCCAACAAAACAGTGAAAATGATATGGTTTCCAGGCGGGAATCACCTCCTGGTGAGGCCTGGTTCTCTCCCTCTCCAGTCCATAAATAGAGCTGACTCACAGAGAGAGGCTAGGGTCTGGCGGTCTCCACTCTGGCAGCGGCCCGCGCATGGCGCTGGTTTCCAGGCGGGAATCACCTCCTGGTGAGGCCTGGTTCTCTCCCTCTGCAGTCCACGAATGGCCATCACTCCCAATTTTTGTGGTAATATTTATCAAAATGGTTATAATTGATGGGATAACTGGTTAGTTGTTGTCTTCTTCCCCACTAGACTGTATTTAATTTGTTCATGTAGCCCCAGCACCTGTATGTAGCAGATGCTATTTTAGTCAATAAATTAAAAGGACCATTTCCCTGCCATTAAGTTCAAAAATCAGTCCTCCAGCAAGTCTTCAGGAGAAGATACAGCATTTGTAATGTGAGAATGAATAATTGTAATAACATCCACATGACAGACACACAGGTGACAGCCACAGGCCTATCCCTTAAAATGACTTGCACCAGAAGATGGTGGCAGTGAAGTGTAGACAAAATGACTCCACGGAGGGCCAAGGAGGCGCAGGGCGAGGGAGAAGTCACCTGAAGACCTGGCTTGGGTGGAGGTAAATTATAGATCACTTGCTGGTGTTCCTGTAATGCTACTCTAACCTGAGTGTTGGGCAGATTTTGGAGGGGCGGTGAATTCAGTACTAACATTAAGATCCATGTAGACTGTTACAAATGTCAAAATACATCGAGGATTTATAACAGCAGTTGAACTTGAGAAGTAAAAATTCATATCCACCACAGAATTAATTGAGGGCCTTCATGGAAACATGATGTGATATAAGAATAATCTGGTAGAGACATCTGTCTCATGTAGGGCCCATAATAATGTCCACTGTTATTATATATGAGCTTATGGTATAATCATACACTAGTACCTCAACATATTTTTAAGGGAAATCTAGTAAAAGAGAATGAACAATTCACTTCGTAAAAATGTTCTCTTAAGCCTTATAATAAACTTGTAGTTGACAAGAGTACCATGACTTCTGCCATCACATGTCCCAGATTTAAGGAGACAGATACGATCTGTTTATTTTTTTGAGAGAGGGTCTCACTTTGCAGTTTAGGCTGGCCTTGAACTCACTGTATAGCCCAGCCTGGCCTTAAATCCATGGTGATCCTCTTGTCTCAACCTCCCAAGTGCTGGAATTACAGGCACCACTACTCCCAGCCAGTTCTGATTTCTTGGAATTTTTATTTTAGTAGAATTATATTATTTTTAATTAATGCATGATATAAAAAACTAAAAAACCTAATTAAAAAAATAAGAGGCCTAATGAAAATAAGTGGGCAGATGAGAAAATAAATACCTTTCAGATCATATGTTCTGAGTTTGGGGCTCAAAAAATACGGCAAACATTTCAAGTTTCCCCATCAATGGGAGCCTACCTAGGTACTCCGCATGTCTGAGTCTACCCCAGCACCTCACACCTCTGTCTTTGGTGGATGCAGTAGGTTCCACTCCTCAGGTCCCCAGATCCTCTTCTGATTCTTCTGTCCCGGGATTTACTACATTGTATTGAGATCATTTGGATTTGCTATTTGCCATCCTCAGAGAAAGCACTGTCTCCTTTTAGGCCCAGGAGCTGCAAGAAGGGCTGGTAAATCCTTTGTGAAACTTCCACAAGCCCTCCAGAACCACCTCAGACACGTGATTTATGTGTCCCTCACATGCCACAGAGCTTCCGGATGAACTCCATCTCTTGCTTCCAACCAAGCCGCGCCCCCAAGACCCCCACAGTGTCACAGCCGAGATAGAGATAGATAGATAGATAGATAGATAGAGAGAGAGAGAGAGAGAGTCTTCTGTCCACAGTTCCTAGCACAGAGCTGGGCACATAGGAGGCTCCCAATAAATATTTGATGAACTGAATTAAGACTATGAAATGACCTCGTGACTTTAAACTTCCTTGTGGTCTGGCTTTTTTCCACCTATCTGAGTAAGACAAATGAGCTTTCTACAAGAAAACCAATTACTATATTTCAGTTAGTGGGAAGACATCACAAAAGTTTCCTTACATCAGCCCAATTCAAAAACCCAAGGGCCTCGGATGTTCCCAGGCAACATTTCCCAAGGGCGATCTGTAGACAAGGGTCACTAAAGGGTCAGTATGTCAATATTCTCTGGGTACCCACTATGTACCCTAGCTGCCTGAGGGTCAAATGACCTAATCTAATGATGCAAAATAGAAGAGCAGTGAAGAGATTAAGAGATTGAGAAAAATATTTCATCTTGCAAGCACTCAGTGGAGTCATTATATGTGTATAAAACTCAATGGTTATCATTTGAAATTCTGGGCCGGGCTCCAGACATTGGTATCCAAGGTCTATCTAAGAGAGATACTTTTGTCTCTGAGCAATGGTTCATGAACCTGTCATTAGTACGATGCTCACTTGAAATGCACCTTTTAACCTAGAGGAAAATGGCATCCAACAAACCCCCAGTGTACATAATGAGCACTTGGATTCTTGTTTCACAGGGTAAGTTTTTTTAATTCCATCTTTTAAAATAGTTACAGTTACAACATATACTTACCTAATCTGAGTTCAAAAGGATATGGAAAATCTCCTATCTGTTTGTGGGTTTAAATGACCAAGGGCTGGGAGTTCAGGCTTGCACTATCATGCCTGGCTTCACTATTAATCTTATCATCATGGTGTAATATTGACATTATCAGTACTACTTTATTTTTCTTCACCACAATGTAGTCCAGGCTAGCTTGGAGCTCACTGTGTATGTAGCACAGGCTGACCTTGCATGCGTAGGATCCTCCTGCCTCAGCCTTGTGAGTGCTGGGATTTATTTTATGAAGAGAAAATGTTAATGGGCTGTTTTTATCACAATGGCAAGCAACTAGGCTTTATTTTTAAGAATTAACACTCACCTTTTTAAGTGATTATGTATCCATTAGTGGTCCCTAAACACTTTTTTTTTTTTTTGTTTCCTTGAGACAAGGTCTCCCTATGTAGTTCAGGCTGGATTTGAACTCACCATGTAGTCTAGGCTGGCCTTGAAATTGCAGCAATCCTCCTGTTCCTACCTTCTGAGTGCTAGGATTACAGGCTTTGCCACTAAGCCCAACCCCTAAACACTTTTTGAATAAATAATTTTCGCACATAATTTATAACAATATCCTGGCAGGTGCAATGCATTATTTTTTCTTGGTTAATTATGTTATTCAAGTAAGTAGTGGATCAAAAGCAGAATACTTGGTACATGCCTGTAATCCCAGCACTTGGGAGGCTGAGGCAGGAGAATCATTGTGAGTTTGAGGCCAACCTGCACTATATAGCAAGACTTTGTCTCAAACCCCCCCCAGAACAAAAAAACAAAATAACCACAACAACGGAAAAGAGTAAAAACAGGATACAAAACCTGAATAATTACTATTGTGAGGCCTTCCAGCGATCAGTTTTTCTAAATAATAAATTTATGCAAATATATTAATAAGAAGATGAATTATTAAAATTTCATCATGATAAAAAACTATTGATGTGTTCAAAGACATAATATATCATCTCATAAGAATTTCTTTCTCTGTGTAATACTTGCAAATAGTTCCTATGTTGGTCAACTGATGTTCTTTTAGCAAATGTAACATTGATGAGTAACTAGTGAACCAATTTCAAATGTGACAATTCAGTTTCTTTTTGAAATAGATGTAACAAGTCTGTTCACAATGTTATCTGATTTGTTACTGCATGAATAAAGACCTGGTAGCTAAGGTCCAGGATAAGTTTCTAAATTCAAGGTGTAAAATGTCTTCACATCTACCAGGACATATATTTTTATGTCATATTTGGAAGGTTTACGTGACTATGTGTTTGCCATATTTGGAAAGTTTATTATTGCCAAAAGCTACACCAAGCACAAAACAACCACAAAATAATACAAAGTTGTTTGTCACGTTTTTGGATAGTGTATAAATTGCTTGATGGTCCAAATTGAACCAAAGCTTTCAAAAAATGAGCCAAAAGCAGCCAAATTTTGGGGTTTTTTTCTTTCTTGGCAGACCTTTTTGTTGTCAAAACGTAGGCAATTTTGAAGGAAATCAAATCTCTTGAGCATCATTATTGTTCTAAAAATCTCAACACCACATCTGTCACTTTTTCCATAAATCCTCTGGATTCTAACAATTACAATGATAAAGTCCTGTTACAAAGACTTTTAGTTCGGATAGTGAGGAGTCATAATAAATATACTTTTGAGCGTTACTGTTGGTGCATATAGAATGTTTTACTTTTATTTCATTATTAGTGTATGTCACAGCATCTCATAGCATAATGTCCATTACAAAAAATTTCAACATTGAGTTTCAGTGCTAGCATTCCATCCAGTATGTTTCACCCCTGCCAAAAACCTAGCAACAGTCATGGTAGTTTTCCTCACGACAGCTGTCCTGCCTTTTCCACAGTGTTCTTTTTTCCTCTTTTCCTCGGCCCAAGCTTACTCTGCAGAGCCAGTTTCTCCT
This sequence comes from Dolichotis patagonum, assembly GCA_004027295.1. Taxonomy (NCBI): domain Eukaryota; kingdom Metazoa; phylum Chordata; class Mammalia; order Rodentia; family Caviidae; genus Dolichotis; species Dolichotis patagonum. Next base: position 13,650 of record PVJX010036594.1, read on the forward strand.
CATTCTTAACTTTTATTTTCTCAAATAAACTTGGTCACTGCTTTTTTGGTCATTTTGTTCAGTTCTTTGAGATGAGAAGAACCTGGGATATAACTTCTGGAGAGGCGAGCAACCCAGAGCCTGGTAATGTTTAGCTGACAAGCCACTTTTAGAAGAAGGCGACCTGATAACAGCTAAACATTTTGAAGCTGTATAAGAATGATGAAAAAAAAAACCCTAATAACATTTTCAACTTAATTCTAACATTGGATGATTCAGGTAAACTTGACCATTTGGTGGCATTTTGACTGGTCAAATATCTATTTACATTACTGTTTTCTTCCTCATCTGAATCAAGGTCTTCATTCTGTACTTCTTCATCTGTGATACCTTGCTAACTTCTTGGGTTACATAAGCCAAGTCATCACTGGCAGCTGAGTCACCTGATGACTCCCTTTCAACCTCCTCCCAAAGTTGTAAAAGCAAATTTCATGTGACATTGTACTGAACTGGGCTAATTCTACAAGCAAAATAAAAAAAAACCATTTAATTAATTATAAATACACAGAACTGTAACAGTACATAACATGGGTAAAACTCATCTGCTGACACTTTGACACACGTGCATACATCTTGCCATTCAGTCTACCACGTGGGTGAACACAAATCTGGTTTCCTATATTCCTCTAGCACAGCTACTAAGACACACAGCCAGCTACCATTACACTAAAGTAAATATTTTCATTGGAAAAGTATGGTATGGGCATCTGCTACCTTGAGTAAGGAACCAACTAAAAGACACTTGGGTAAGTGCTATGGTTGGGAAAGTTCAGGAAGTAACCAAAGAATGAAAGACAAGTTCTAACACCAATTTGGGAGAGAAACACTCCAGATTACTTTGGAGAAGTGAAGACCAAATCGAGCTGTGATATAACAATACACAGGGGAAATGGGATGTGCCAGTAGAGGTCTGTGCAAAAATCCAGATAATGGAAAGATAACAAATGGCATGTTTGGGGAACTGAGAGTTCAATGTGGCCACAGCATGCAGTGGGTGAGGCTGGAGAGGTAAAGGGATGCCAGTTTGTGGGTAGCCTCATAAATCACGGTGTGGTTTTCACTTTGTCTTGAAGGTAAACGGTTCCAACTTTTTAGTTTGTTTCATTTTTTCCCCTCAATTTTACACACATAGAGTTTTAAATACTTTCTTGAACAAAAGAAGAGTATAATAAACTACTAAATAGAGAAAGTCGGCTCACTTGGGTGGTGCACACCTGTAATCCCATCCTTTGCAAGGCTGAGGCAGGAGGAGCGTCTTGAGTTCAAGGCCAGCCTGAACTACATGGTTGAGTAGTGAGACTGTCTCAAAAACAAACAAACAGACAAAAGTTAGCTCAAGTGAAGGACATTCAGTATACAAATCATATTAGGATAAAATACAAGCCATAAGAAAAGATATATGTGCAATGATAGCATCTGCCTCTGGGAGAAAAACTAAATGCACAATAGAGGTGAGAGGGAGGATTTTATTATGTATTCCTTTTTTCCCTTCAAACTTTGTACCAAATTGATATATTTGTTAAAAAATAAATAAACTACATCAGAATACTCCAATCTATATAAAATACCACAGATCTGTTAATAGTTGCAGTCTTTTGCCCCATTTCTCACCAGGTAAGCTATGAGAATGTCACATAATGATGACAACGTGTTGATGTGGAAGTGAAAAAAATCAAGGAAGGCCTAGTGAGGAAACAATAAGATTTGGTGATGGATAGAGTGGAGGAAGCAAAACAGAAAGAAGATTCCAAATGAACCTTCAGGAGTGAGTTTGCATTTGTTCCACCTTGGCGTCATCATCTGTAATCTAGTAATAAGGATGCTACGTGCATTACAGGGTAGGAGTGGGAATTAAGTATGGTAGATCTTGGTTATTAAAAGGTGAACAAGACTATTATCTGATAAGGAATCTGAGGCATAGAAAGGTTAGGAAAGTTTAAGGAGATTCCAATCTGGCATGGAGGAGACATACAGGTAAACAGGCAGTTTCAGCACACCACAGTGTTCTCGGGATGGGACATGTAGGTGGGATGCTGTCTTCATCGGGTTCCACAGGAATAAAGCCTGAGATGGGGCTCCAGTGTAAATGTCTGATTGAGAAATACTCTCACAAGAGTCTTTTGAGAGTGAAAGAAGCAGTACAGAGCAGGAGGGAAGCTAGACGAGATATATGCCTAGCTGTGAGAGACTATGCCGGAAAAGAGCCAGGTGGTCCCTCAGAATAGTGGCCAGGCAAATGGCTCATTTTTTGTGTCTCCTATCGCAGTGGTGGTGAACATATGGCATATGTGACACAGCTGTCTGTTATCACTGAAAGCTCTGAAAGTTTCGCCATCACTGTCCTATAGCATCTTTACATTGTCAGTAAGCACTCTGTCATTGTCTACTACGTTCTTACTTTCATGAATATCAAATGCTTCACAAAAGAATTTGAGGCTGTAGACCATCTGCAAACATGTCCCTTGCATTTCTGACTTGGAGCTGAGTGTAGCTTGCACAGACTGGCAAAGTAGGAGCAATGATGGTCCAGATTGGGAAGAAGCCAGAAGGCTCCAGAAACCCTTGCAGGAGCCGATTAGTTTCTTGGAATCTAATTCATTTTCCTGGGACACAAACCAGAATACGTCACATCTTTAACTCCTTCAAAGGAGATAGGTACGAAGTGGCAAATTGCTTCTAGGAAAGAAAACAACCACTGTGTTCCGGTGAAAGGCTAACATTTTATGGATACGCTTGTGTAGTGTTGAGGGAGAAACCATGTGCATAGCTTTATTCACTATTCAGAAAAATTAAATCCTCTCCTCAAAAGTTCCCACTGCTTTCCACTATCTTCAGAAGAAAGTGGATTTCTTGACTTACTTTATAACCGCTTTGGCAACCTCTCCAGCCCACTCTGACTCAGCTCCTCTAGATTTGCAGTTCACCAGTGCGTGGCTTTTCTTTCTACCACACCTTTTTCTTTCCACCTCTCCCTTCTCCATCTTTGTCAGGAAACTTCAGTCTCAGCTTGAGTCACTTTTTCATGGCAGACTTCATTGCCTGAATCTCGACCCAATAGCTCAGCCATCCCCTCGCTGGGCATTTCAGCAGCAGGCACTTACGAAAACCGTCATATAGTGTAATGAGTGGATCAGTTTGCCTAAGAGGTCAGGGTCCTCTGGGGGCCAGTGCGACACACAGCAGAGAGTGGATGTTTGGAAAATGTCAGCTGGATGAAAATAGTCTCAACCCTTGTCCATCCCAAGGGGCTGCCGTGAGCACTCGTGTGGGGAAGGGGAGGCGACAAGGAGTGGCATTGAGCTGCCCTTTTGGGTTGCTTTCCTGCAGGCGGAGACGGCACTGTCACAGCCCCACGGCTGACAGCTCCAAAGGAGGGAGGACCACAAGGAAGCCAGAAGCTGCTTAGGGGGCGGGAAGGTCAGGCGGCTAATCTGCCTTGCATTAGTCATAACGCTGCCTTTCCCCGAAGGCAAAGAGGCCGGGACCACCCGTCAGGCCCGAAAGCACAAAAAAAGAACCTCCGAGACCCGGAGCGGAGGTCGCCCCGCGCCTGCGCACTCTGGTCCGCCCACGAGCCCGGGACCCGCCCCGCCTCGGCCCTCTGCGTGCGCACCGCCTAAAGCCCGCCCCCCAGAAAGACTGCCGGCGCATGCGGCCGGAGAGGAGCACTGGCTGCTGGCGGCTCAACGCTCCAGTCGCTGGCCTCGGTCTGCAGCTGACGGGAGGATCTGAAGCCAGCCTCAGGTAAGTTGAGTCCAGAGATCCT
>PVJX010036595.1:0-17523 GCA_004027295.1 Dolichotis patagonum
AGAAAGATTAAATATATACATATATACATATATGTGTGCATGTAAATATATGTGTACTAGATAAATGACAATACTATTCATCTCTGTTCATCAGCAAAAACAGTTGTGCTTTCAATGTCTAATTGTTTAATCATTTTTATGCCTAAGTTTTATAATTTGAATAACAACTTTCAAGATAACAATATGCAATCTATTAAACAGTGCTAATTTCCTATTTGTTTTGAAAATCTGTCCCATTTTTATCCTTTTTTTTGTTTTTAAAATAAAAAATGAAAATATCTCCAATCTGTATTCATCAGCTAAAACTAAAAGTCACAATGAATTTATTTTTAAGACTCAATTTTTTATGTGTGTATGCTTGTCTAAACCCCAAATCAGGGCTCTATGTGAAAAAAAAGAAAGCATGAAGGAAGATCACAATGTTTACTATGAATGTGTTTTCCTTTACATAATAAGCAAAAGACAAAATTAATCTATTCTGTCAGTATGACTCAATCATAAAGCCATCCAACAAAATAAATAAACTTAACTGTGGTGAAGCAGAAAATAATCAGTCTGACATACACTTCTCTGTATCCAGGCCAGCATGATTTACCCGAGTAAATGGTGGCTGTTATGGATTAAAAACTGATGGTCAGTTTAACACCAGCTGAATTAAAACAGCATGGTGCTGAGCATAGATGTTCCACCTGAGTTAAGCAGCCAGCACAAATACAGACATGGACAAGATGAGTGAGGCATTGTGGTTTTGTCTAAGTGTTGCTGTTTTGAGCCATTGGTTCTTCTGGAGAAGCTCTGGTCATTACATCCAGCATTGCTCCAGAGGGGAAGACATGTGGTGCTTAATCTGCAGTACAAACTCATCATGCTGGCTTTCTGGCATGTATGTACTCAACTGTTCTTATCATCCAAAGATTTAGGTACCTCCTTGTCACTGAGAATGGCTGAGCTACTTTGAATGACAGTACTGGTCTTTGTTTTGAGCTTGACTTCTTGGCTCCAGCATAGAACCCTCAATCTACCAGCACAGCTCCTTCACCCTGCTGGCATAGACTTTCTAGCTTCCACCACTGACCTTCGTGACTTCCCAGCACATATCCCTAAAAGAGTCTGGTGTGAGTCCTTCCTGTGGGTTCTAGACCTCCAGTTGGACTTGTGGGAAGCATGGCCACAGGCTCTAGGTTTTCATTGGGACTCATGCAGGATATTGCAGTGGGGCACAGGCCCTTGGCTGAATATTCTGGGTCTTTAGTGTTGTGGACAGTTTTCCTGCACTTTCTTGTGTTTTACTCTGGGTGACCATCATAAAATAATATTATAAATTCTGTGTCCTGATTCTAATTGCTCTCCTCACAACCCCTGATGACAACAGTGGCCATCTCCTTCTTTCTATAGTCCAGATTAAAATTTAAAATGTAAGGCATTAAGTCTTTCAAAAGTGTATTTATGTATTTAAATTCATTGCAAAAATATGCTTTTAATTTTTTGCTCTTATTTAAAAGATCCATTCCATTCACTTGGTAATAAAATACTGAAACTAGAAAAAACTAAAATGAAGCAAAATGTTTAATAAGTAAATAAGGGTTAGATGCCTGTGTCAGTTAAAAAATATCTATTTTAGTAAGAAGATGATACTGCAACAGTGAATTATCAGAGAGAAATACTACAGTGAGAAGTGTAGCAGCTACAATGATTTCATAAAATATGATGAAAAATGTGCAATTTCCTTTGTTAATTGTTTAGCTTCAACAAGACTTTTGAACATTTGTGTATAATTCATTAGGTAAAATTGGTAGGTAACTTTTTTGAATTGACAAATGTCTAGTAAATTAACAAGACACATCCTGTTATGTCATTGAGGTTGTCTCTGGAGGAAATTCACATGTGAACAGCAAATTGAGGAGACAAACCCCCTGAACACTGGGAGCACCACCCAAAAGGATGGGTGGTGGATGGAATCAAGGGAATGAGGAAGTGGACACCCACCAGCATTCTCTCTATGAGATGAACAGAATTGTTCCCTCACATCATTATTCTACAAGATTTCTGCCTTGGAACTAGTTACCAAGGATGCAAACCTTGGAAACACTCAGGAGCCAAAGTAATCCATCCTGTTTTCAGTTGTATTTTGGTACAGTGGTGGAACGCTCACTAACACCAAAATTTGATACCAAGATAAACATCTTTCTTGTGACTATACTTGGTGGTATAGTTTGCAAGACTTTCCACCTGGTTTCTAAGAGAAATCTGGAAAAGTTTGGAGAGCCAGGCTACAGAAGGCCTAAAATGCTGTAGGCAGAGCTTGTTCATGGAAACATGGACAATGAAGGCTGGTTACGTGGTTTCAAATGGGAATAAGGATTCTACTGGACAGGAGGAAATTCATGTTATATTCTCACAATGTGTCTACATTTTGCTTATGCCCTATGGCTTGTGAGATAAGTAATTAATCTGGTAGAAGAAACGTCAAGGTACCAGAGCATTGAGGTGATGCCATGGGGTGTTAGATATCTTCAGCAATATTTACAGTGAGAATTGAGAGCAAAAGACAAAATGGAAATATTTTAAAATTTGACCAAAGAAGTATAGGTAAAATTGTGGCCCTAGGGGTTATGGTTGCTGAAAAGATCAGCAATATTAAAAAATAAATCACATGTTTTGCACGAAGATAATAGGGGAGATGTCTTGAGGGTATGTCAGGAATTGGCAAGACCCCATCTAACTTAGGTTTAGGATCAAGGACATGAAATTGTAAATGTTTCATTTAAGAAGTGAGTCATGAAGCTTCCTATTCAAACAGGGTCACCTAAGAATTTACTTCACCCTACTCAGCCATCCAGTTAATCAGAGGCCACTACAGTTATGGTCTAATTGGGTCCAAGTGGTCCCAACTATTCCATGAGCTAGCAGCAAATCTTGGCATTCTGCACATGTTTATTTCAGATACATATAGAATGCAAGATTTATGGAGTCATGTACACTTCCAATGAAATTTCTCTGGAATACTTCTGAGACCAGATAATGTATGACAGAATCTCTGAGACTAGGCCCTGAGAGTGAAGTGCACGAAGCTGTGAAACTAAAGCTAAAGGTGCAGTGGATTGCACAAAAAGATAGACATGCCAGGAACAATTAACACCTGCCAAAGAATGCTGAAAGCAGTTATAGAGCTATCTCACGAGTCAATATCAGCTGCAGCCAACAAAGCCACAGAGGAGAGGCCACCCAAGCCATCTAGAGTTCACATCATGCATAATACCAGGTATCCCAGATTCCAGGGATAGAATTATAAGATTTATTGTTTGTCCTCCTGGATTTCAACCTTCAACCTTGGTCCATCCTCTACTTTCTATGTTCCTATCCCTCTCTTTTATAATTGGAATGTTTACTCTATGTTATTGCATCTTGAAAATATGTCATTTACTTTATTTTTTATAGGAGCTCATAGCTAAGAATTTTACTTCAGTCTAAAAGGAAGAACATGGCACAGACTTTTGAGCAGCACTGTAACTGTTGAGACTGGGGAAGAAATTAGTATACTTTTGCTTGTAAGCAGTGTAGATAAAATATGTTTGGCAGAATTACGGTTATTTTGAGATTAAGTGTGGTTTAAAGAGATGTTATCAGACAGTTAGTTGATAAATGGTGGACATGTGATAGTTTTAATCTCCTTTTTTTTTGAGGGGGAGGAACCAGGAATCAAACTCTGGATCTTGTGCTTGCAATGCAGGCACTGTGCCATTGAGAAATGTCCCCAGTCCTTAATCTTGATTTTCTACTTTAAGGACATTTCTAGAGACAATTCACATATGAGACAGCACATTGAGGGGGAAGAGTCTCCCCTGAAGATGGCACCATTCAATAAAGGGGTGCTGGATGGAACAAAAGGGAAGACGAGAACCCACTACCTTGTCACCATCTCACTTTCTCTCTGTCTCTGTCTCTCTGTCTCACTATGTCTCTGTCTCTCTGTCTCTGTCTCTCTGTCTCTCTGTATCCCTCTCTGTCTCTCTCTTTCTCTGTCTCTATCTCTCTCTGCTGTCTATCTCTGTCTCACTGTCTCTGTCTTTGACTCTCTATCTCTCTGTATCTGTCCCTCTCTGTCTCTCTGTCTCTGTCCCTCTCTGTCTCTCTGTCTCTGTCTCCATCTCTGTCTCTCTTTCTCTGTCTCTGTCTGCTTCTGGCCAGCCTGAGGTGAGCAGATTTGTTCCCTCATGTCCTTCCACCACAGTGTTTCTGCCTAAGAGCCAGCTAGCCATGAACTAAACCCCTTGAAACTGTGAGCCAAATAAATCTTTCTTCTTTTAAGATGTTAATGTCAAGTATTTCATCACAGAAAATTTTTGTAAAACATAACACAAATAATCAGAGGAATGATTCTTCAATGTGATTTTCTGAGTTTCAAATAGCTTAAGGCATGTCAAGAAATTGTAAATGAAAAAAAAGCTGCAGTGGTTAGTCTTCAAAAAATTATCAAACTACATGTCTTGAGTTCAAAGCAGCTAGAAACAGATGACTTAAAGAATCATATTAAATATGTAGTTAAAAATAAGGTCTTTGGTCACACCGGTCAGATGACTTTGAATGCTCAAAAAAAACGAATAGTTTCATTCCAATTAGATCTGTTAACAAGCTCTACACTATGATCAAAGAAAAATATTTTAATAACTTTGATCTAACCCTAGCATAATAAAAACTAACTTTTGTTCAGATTTGGATATGGAATGGAGTATAGAGATAAAAGTAGTTATCAAGAAAACATCCTCTGGACCTGCCTCCAACATAAAGAAAAGTAATGTTTGCATTCCCATTTTAGAGATGATGTAACTTGATTTAAAGAATAAATTACATATGCTCAACTATAGCAGAGTAAGAGATATGGCATCAGATACTGTTGATGTCCAGTTGACTTAATGTAAAGTACTGTGTTGCCTATGTTGTCCTCTTCTGATCTGCTCTGTACTGCCCCCTTTTGTTTTATTCTCTTTTAAATAAAAAAAAGAAAAAAAAAGAATAAATTACAGTGATGAAGAAAGGCTGAAAACCTGCTCTTCCTTATGAGACCACCAGCTTTTCCAGTCTACTGTGTTACAGATTCTTTACCCAAACTTGTTCTACAGAACTTGCATAGCTTTGCTGTATTATTTTATTTCATGAGCTAACTGATGGTATTCATTAGCAATGAGAAGGTACGTGAAAACAAACGTTGAGGATAACCTAGTTGAGTAATTGTAACTAGGTTACCATTGTAATTACAAAGGGAAAACAATTGTAATGTTTTCCCTTTGAAGCTTCCTTTGTGGTGTTCTCAAATCTGTGGAAATGGGATTTACAAAATTCATTCTGAATATCTTTCTTGGAATTTCTTTTAAAAGAAATCTGTAAATGATAAAGAGATTGTTTATTATAAGGCTATCATTAACTTTCCTATCATCTGGGAGTATGGATTCTTATTTCCTTCTCTCCATTATATCTTTCTGAACCTGGCTCTGGGAAATAATGTGCCTGCCTGGATACTTTATGTTGACCTATGAAAATGGTTTGTTTTTATTCATAATAGGATATATACATGAATGTCTTGAGCATCGTAACTATTTTGCATTTTTCCATTTTCCAAGTTTTTACATGTTTCTTTAGAAAATATTTTCTGGATAACCCCACATTGTTTAACTACAAAAAATTCTGAGAAAAAAAATCAAAAGTTGAAAACATCTTGTTTCATATCAAATCAATAAGAATACATCTAGCTTTGGATTATAAAAAAGTACATTGGATTACCACTTATAAGTTTCTTATAATACTTTCTTAACTTTTACTATTTTGTCTGACTATATTACATAATGGACTGTAACCTGTGGCTTTAATTTTTAAAAAGGGTAGCAAAAAGCAACAATATAAGGCATGAGAAGTTGAAGCTGCTGAAATCTTGAGGACATTTATTGTGTCCTGAAATAGATCAGTGTACCACAGATAAATCTTAGATCAGGTTAGTCCATCTCTACTTTAGAACTGGATTTAAAACTTGCTCAGAATGATATTTACTTCTGCTTTTATGCTTCAAATCCTGTCAGAAATAATGTCTCTCTGGAATAATGTAGTGATCATTATCTGGTCATTGGGAAATGTTATACGAAGGATTTACTCAAAGTGGATTGGGTTTTCATGTTCTTGAAATCACTGAAAGGTTAAAAAATATCAGAATAGCTAATAAAAATAATGAGGAATATTATAATACATTTGCATTATATGTATATATATATATAATGTTTATTTATTATTCTTAGACTTCTAAGACATGAGTAAATTAAGCATGACTTGCTATATTTCACAGTCTATGTAAAAGCATGTGGATAGTGAAAGAAATGATACTAAAACCTTAGTGTGTAACTCCAAATTTTGTATTCTCCTCATTGTCTTTGTTTGTGTGCTTATGTTTGCTTCCTATGTATCTTCTCCTCTCTTTTAGTTCTCAAATTTCTCTCTCCTTCTCTCTCTCTCTCTCTCTCTCTCTCTCTCTCTCTCTCTCTCACTCTCCCCCTCTCTCTCTCCATGTGCATTCCATTATTTAAATAGCTTGACACCTATAACCCACAACATACCATTTAGGGTAAAATTACCTAATTCAGTACTTGAGAAAGTACTTAATAAATACAATTTATATACTTACAGTCAGAGAAATTCATTCACTTTTACATGTTGGAAATATGTATCTACAGAAATAGTGCTAAACTTTTTTTTTCTGGCTGTCACAGACATTTCTGAAGAGCAAGAATATGTATGTTTTGCATGGAATACAGTGCACAGAGACAATCACAATCTCTCCTTCAGAATCATCTTTTAAGAAACTCTTTTGAGAACATCATATCTTTTCCTTAGACAAGGGTTGAATTGAAGTGTACTCTTTTTTTATATCCTTGGGATTGTTTACAATTTGTCTCCTGTATTAGTACATATTTGCAGCATGTAATGATTACATTAAACACTGGGAGTTGGTACATGTACATAACACATTTAATCCTTTCTATATCCCCTTCTCTCCCTTCCTACTCTGCATCTCTTAGTATCCTTGACTTGTTCAGATACCTTCAATAATAATTTTTATAAAACAAGTGAACAAGTGTACTCAAATACTGGAAAGTGCACTCCAACTTGGAAAGATTGTCCTCCAGTAAAGATGTTATGTTAGTAAATACAAAAGGAAAGTGTTTTTAGTCCTTCCTATAGTCAGAGATGGAAAAAATTTAGTTAAAATGAGATGATGGGGTCATTTCTCTTTGAAGCAAAATACTAGATATATGGGCATAAAAGTAGGACATTTACATTCAATTTACTTTATTCTTTCCTTTTATTTAATATTTATTGATTTTTGTAAGAAAATTATTCTTCATACATTTGTAGGCTTAGAAAAATAGTTCCCATGTTGCTTTGAAACTTACTAACATTTATAGATTAAGTCTTTTGGATTTTAAAATGATAGGGATAAACAGTGTCATTTTGAGTAAACTCTCATCTGTTTTAACAGCATTTTAATTCCTTTAAAGCCTGTCTTCATTGAGTTTTATCAAGTTTTATTGAACCACTCTAGCCACTCTGTTGACCATGGCCATTAAAGGCTGGCAGTAGCTGTAGGTTTTCAAATAATATCTTATAATCTATGTTATTAAATTTACAGTTTATACTTTAAATATGGACTAAAAGCTCTTCCAGGCTTTTCTTCCTTCCCACACCTAGATTTCCTTCTATTCTTTATATATTCTTATTGCTATATTTTAGGTGCCATTAGTGAAGGCTGAAGCTCAATTAATTATAAATGGTACCTTGATGAAAACCTTCTTTTAGAAAAAGTTAACATTTCCTATTTTACCCTGAATTTAAAGATATCTGCTTCAAACTTTTGGCAGCTCATCTTCCAGTTATATTCAAAATTTAAAGGGAAAATATTCATCTTTAATGAGATGGTATGGCAGCATGTGTAATCAAAAAGGAATTCATCTGTAAAGGTGGAACTTAATTGACAAAAAGGAAAAATTTAACAAAGAAATTTGACCTGTAAAGAAACATTCATTTCTTCAGAACTATTTTCTAAAAATGCTCATAATACATTCATTATAGTGCTCAAATGCTCAAACATGCCCAGAGCACAGAAGTTGAGAATACTAATCTAATTTACAGCTGTAGAGTTTAAAGAAGTTTCACACTTCCCACTGAAAATATCATCCTGGAGACCATGAAGACTACATTCTTAATCCTACCCTGCTCTAAATCTATGGTGATAAACAAGTACTACCATTAGGCTAGTTCAGATTCCTTGCCAAAAAATGGGGAGGGGGTATGGTGAACATTCTAACATTCATAAATTGTAACTGGAGACTAGTAGACTTTGCTTCAGATAGAGAATTTATCCAGATTGGAAAAGTTATATTTTGTAGGAAAGCAGTCCATCCGTGGAAAGTACACAAAGCTTTAGGCCAATTTTAAAGTGGAAGAAAACTATTTAGTACTTTATGTTTCATTTTGATTTTATTCTAAATTGATACATTTATTAAACAAGATCTCTGCTGGGTAACCTAATAGCATACAAAATAAATAAAATGGAGTTTGTTATCTTTATAGTTTCAATGTCTACTTCAAGAAAAATAAAATTAAAAACAGTTCACAACAGTAATTGGTATAACCAAAGTATAAACCAGGAGAAAAAAGAAAATTTTTGTTCCCAGAGATGTCATAGAATGATTTCCAAAAAAGGCCACAGTATTCTACAATGATTAAATGTGTAGCTCCCAGACTTAGATTACCTAGATTCAAATTATGGCTCCATCATTTACAAACTGGATGATCTTCAACTACTCAGTTCTTTGATTCAGTTTCATTATTTTTAAAATGGGAGCAATAATACTACCCATTTCATAGAATAGTTGTGAGGATTAAATGGATTTAAATATGTAAGAGTGCTTTGCTCTGGAGTTAGCACTATACATGCTGCAATTGCCATTATTTTGAAGTGTTGGTTAAATGTTGGCTAGGAAGAAAAAAGAAGGGGCATTTTGGGAATAGATAAGTTCTGTACAAACCAGAGTTTTAAAATAAGAAAATGAGAATGGCATGTTTAGGAAATTTTAAAGAATTTCATGACTGAAATATTAAGTAAATGTGGAAGAATGGGGAAAGATGGTGCTGGAGACCATTCCATGAAGGCTTTACATGCAAAAGAAAATGAGAAGTAAAAACAATTGATCTTCTATGAGAGGTTGCATAGGTCCAAGCTGCAAAAATATTAGCTGTTATATATAGGAACTTTTTAAATCTATACTTTAAACTTGGAGATATGTAGCAAATTCAAAACACTTCCCTTCTGCACACATTAGATTAGTTTTAATATTTTAAGTAATAAACAATGTTTAACATTATAGTTTAGTATGATTTGTGTTTCCCAAAACTATGGACAATATACATGACTTTGCAGTTAATGTATGAGTGAATGCTTTATCCAGAATGCTACAAATGGTGTAAACAGTTATTCTCCCTTGTAATAACCATCACCATGGTCCAGTACAATGGATGGAGTGCAGAGCCAAATGAATAATGACCTCCCAGTCTTAATAGAGAAGATGTTTCTTGGGATAGACACAAATACTAAGAACCACTTATACTAGAAGATATCTCTGAAAAATAGACATTTTCTATGGAAGCCTCAATACTGTGATAAAGTTATCTATCATAACAAATCTACAAGCACAAATATACAAAATAAAATTTTTAAAAAATAGAAAATGAGGGATGATGGTATTTGGGGAGAGGTAAGGCACATGCAATGATAAGACACTGAAGCAAAATGAATTCCCTGACTTTCAGCCCACTCAAGACAAATCCAAAGAACAATGAATTAGAAGAAATTGAAAGTCACACTGAAAATTTCTGAAATGATGACAACAGATGTAAAAATATACAAATGGTGGTAGCAATAGAAAAAAATGATCTACCATGTAAAAAAATGACAATCAAAATGAAAAACATGCTCAATGAGTATCAAGTAGACACATTTGAAAAATAGAGAAACTTAATAATAGAAATTGTGAATGCCCAACATAGAGAAAAAAATGGAAGCCATGATATAGATCCAAGCAGATATTGGGAAGATTCAAAATTCCACTGAAAGTGTACACAACAGACAGAATAAGGCAAACATAGAATACATGATTAGAAGACAGGATTTCAGTTAATGACCAAGAAAACAAAGCTATCTTAAAAATGGCAAAGACCATGAAAAAATCTAAAAGGTACAAGTTAAAGCAAATAACAACATAAGATTGATAGGGGTGAAAAACCTGTGTAGTAAACACAATGAAAAAATTCTTCACAAATGTAATAGCAGAAAATTTTCCAAATATGGATAAAGAATTTGACATACTAACAAGTGAGTAATACAGAACTTCAAAAAGCCATGATCAAAATAAATCTACACAAAGTCATATAATAATCAAGATTCCATAAATTCAGGACAAAAACATAATATTAAACTTGGTTAGGGAAAAGAAACATATCACTTATAAAGGAAAACCCATTAGAATTACAGCCAACATATCAACACAAACTCTCAAGTCAAGAAGTGCTTGGAATGCAGTATTTAAAGCCCTGAAAGGATAAATCTTACAATCAGAATTGATATATCCTGAAAAATTATCTTTCAAAATCCATAGAGAAATGAAATATTTCTGTGAAAAAGAACAATGAAAGAAATTCATCACCACTGAACAAACTCTCCAAAATGCTCTGAAGTTTACCTTAGAAATAAATAAGGATGCTTACAATTACAAGAACATCAAAAGAAAGAAGTCAACAGGCAGCTTAATCAATTAAACAGAGGAGAAAGAGGAGGTACCAATAACAGAAAAATTATATGAGCAGAATAAGTCAACATATACCAGTTATAACCATCAATATAAATTGTCTCAATTCACCAATCAAAAGAAACAGATTAGCATAATCAATCAAGAAGAAGATCCAACAGTGTGCTGCATACAAGAACCATATTTAACTCAAAGAGATTTATAGACTGAAAGTCAAAGGGTGGAAAACAATACTAGATTAGACAGGAACCCAGAGAAAAAGTAGGGATAGTCATTCTAGTTTGAGACAAAGTGAACTTTAAGTCAAGACAATCAAAAGATGCAAAAAAAGGTCACTACATACTTGTTAAGTGATAACTCCAAGAAGAACAATACCCCACTATCACAAATACATCAACTAGACAAAAAAAGAACAAAGAAATATCATAACTGAACCAAACCAACCAACAAATGGATTTAAAAGATGTCTACAGAGTGTTCCATCCCAGAATATCAGAATATGCAATCTTCTCAGGTGCCCATGGGACATTTTCCAAGATAGACTGTTAACCTACAGACCATGCTTAATTAAATGCAGAGCAACTCAAATTATCTCAGGTGCAATGAAATTGGAAATCAACTGTAAAAGAAAATAAAAATTTTATAAATACATGGAAGTTAAATAACATCCTCCTGAACAAGCAATGGTTCACTAATGAATCCAAAGAAGAAATTAAACAGTTTCTACATGTAACCAATAATGGCAATACAACAAAGCAGAACTTATGGAATGCAATGAAAACAGCCCTATACAGGAAATTTACAGCAATGAATACTCACATCAGGAAAACAGTACGAACTCAAATAAACAACTTAAGGTTAAACCTCAAAATTCTAGAAAAAGAAAAACAAAACAAATTCCAAACTCATACAAGGAAAGAAATTATACTTTAAAGGGGGTAAAATTTAACACAACAGAACAGAACAAAACAGGACATAAGAAAGCATAAATCTCAAAGCTAGACAACCAGAGATCTTCATTATCTATCATATTATCTCTTGTTTTCTTCCAAATGGCTGTTCATATCTTTGTATATGGAAAGTTCATACAAAACAACATAGCAAATCTTTCATAAGATGTCCAGTTCACTGGCTCCCACTTGCTAAGTGGGGGTGGGGGTAGGGGAATGGGATGGGGCATGGAATGACATGAGAGGTTTGATATTCAGCCCTCATGCCAGCAGGCTCACAGCCACTCACCAGAGAGATGATGAGTTCCTTGTTCTCCAGGCACCCCAGGTTGCCACATGGTGCATGTCCCAAGATGCCAGGGTATCTCTCTTGCAGGCCACTGAAGCCTGCCACACTCACAATTGCTCAGCAGAAAGAGGAGTTCCTTGTTCTCCCCACACCCCAGGTAACCACATGGTGCAGGACTCGAGATGCCAGGGTCTCTCTCTTGCGGGCCACTAAAGCTCCCACATTCACAGTTGCTCACCAGAGAGGGGAGGAGTGTTTTGTCCTCCTGGCACCCCAGGTCACCATATGGTGCAGGTCTTAAGATGTCAGGATCTCTCTCTTGCAAGCCCCTAAAGCCTGCCATACACACAGCCACTCACAAAAGAGGGGAGGAATTCCCTGTTCTCCTGGCACCCCAGGTTGCCACATGGTGTAGGTAAGGGAAGAAATTATAAAGAGAAGAGAAGAAATTAATGCAAATAGGGCTAAGAACACAAATGAAAAGAATCAATGAATCAAAGAGTTGGTTCTTTGAAACACTAAATAAAATTGATAAACTTTTCATGAACCTTATCAAAAAGAGGAAAAAAAGATGCAAATTCATGAAATTCAGAATAGGAAGGTGTGACATCACAATGGATCCTATGGAAATCCAGAAGATCATCAATAATTACTTTGAGAACTTGTGCTCATTAATAAGATGGAAAATAAAAATAAATAGAAAGATTCCTAAATGTATATCAATTGCCAAACCTTAATCAAGAAGAGATGCTATGTTTAAGCTGAAGCCTTCCAGAGATCTCTATCCAGTTGTGCAGCCACAGGACTCTGCCTGGAATCTGGTAGGTCCCCACCAGCATCCCCAAACACTGCAAGACTGCTGAGTCCTCACTCTGGTCCTAGCTGGGCCCCACCCAGCAACGTCCAGGTAGGGGGAGCTGCTGAATGTGAGCTGGATCCCTACCTAGTTGTGCAGCCATAAGACTCTTCTTGGAACCTGGTAGGCTCCCACCCAGCATCCTCAAACACTGTGGGACCTAGGTCATCACTCTGGTCCCAGCTGGGCCAGCCCAGTGAATTCGAGGGAGAAGGAGCCACCACATGTCAGCTGAAGTCTGCCACAGAAATCCCTACATAGCTGTGCAGCTATGGGAATCTGCATAGAACATGACTAGCATGCCCAAACACTGCAGGACCTCTGGGTCATCACTCCAGTCCTGGCTTGACCTCACTCAGAAAATTCTAGGTATCAGGGAGCCACCATGTGAGAGCTGAAGCCTGCCACAGCAATTCCTACCTAACTGTGCAGCCATGGAACTCTGCTTGGAACTTGGTAGGCCCCTGAAAAGTGTCCCTGAACACTGCAGGACCTTTAAAACATCACTTGGATACTGGTTGGGCCCCACCAAGCATTCTCCATGGAGCTGGGAACTACCAACTATGAGCTGAAGCCTACCAGCCATCCCTACCTAGCCGTGCAGCAGTGGGCCTTTGCTTGGAACCTGGTAGAGCCATACCCAGAGACCCCAAGAAGCCAGGGAGCTTTGGTGAGCTATGTGGCATAAGCCGAAAGCCTGCCTAGTATACCCCATGTACCATTCCGCCTTACTGTACTACTCAGAACCTGGTAGGGCCCTGCCCAGTGACCTCAAGATGCTGGGGTACTTTGGTTAGCCACATAGAGAGTGCTGAAGGTCCAGCCAGAGTGAAGCTCACATCTGAGGAGTCTCTAAGTGCCACTAGGGAACCAGGAAATACAGCACAAAACAAAAGAGCAAAATGCAACCTCAAACCTCCAACCATGCCAAACAAGCCTAAGAGACATAGACATAGAAGAAAGTGTAAGCCATACACCTGAAACTTCTGAAATAATAGCAACTTAAATAAAGAAGAAACTCCATGAAGCTATAGTGGAACTCACATCAGAAGTCATCTCTCATATAAAAGAAGAAATGATAAACATAATTAAAGAAATGCTGAATACATCTAAAGAACAACTAGTTTAAAAAAATGAAGAGCACTGAATAAACATGGAAGGATGAGAGGGACCAGCAGGCCTAACCAGGCCATACCCAGCAAACACAAATCAGCAAGCAGGGCCTGAAATCCACCGCTGCGCCCTGAAGGAATTCCCCTGCTGAATCCCAGTGCACAGGGCAAACTTGGAACTCTGCTCCCAGGCAGTAAGCCCTGAATCTGAAACCGCCTGAAGACCCACCAGAAGGACCAGCAGGCATAACCGGGGCAAGCACAGTGAACTCCAAGCAATGAGCAGGGTTCAAATCCACTTCTGGACCTGACTGTGTGCCCCTGGAAAATCCCAGCACACAGGACAAACTTGGAAATTTGCTCCCAGGGGAACCGTGGACTACAGTGGATTGTCTCTGCTAGCCTGAAGGGAGATTAAGTGACTGCCTCACCAAAACAGAAGATCTCAACTGGCTCCAGTCAGTGTGGTGAGTATGCCCCTAAAATGGAGGTGTACAGTGAGTAAATAGGGCCAGCAGTGAACCTCCCTCCAACTAACTATAAGACCTTGGTGAGTCTGAGAAGAGTGAGGGTGAACCCTTCTTACACAGAGAAAACATCAGGCAGAGTGAGGAGTGTGCCGAGAAGGAAATCCCCAACTTGAAGAAAATTAAAAGGGCTTATGAGACACACAGGCACACAATAGGGACACAGTAGGGCCTCAGCCAATACAAACACTATAAACAGGGATATCTGACGACCTGGAATAACCTGAAGATAAAATACTAGCAGGAGCTAAAAGTTGACTACCAGGCTAGGCAGCCCAGGGAGAACATAGGACTCACCCAACAGGCCCTGCAGCAGGAAGTCAGGTGACTGGCCCATCTATTCATCATGGGACCCAGCAATTGTACACACATCAACCTTACAGTAGGACACCAAGATACACACTACCCACCGTTGACACCAGTGGGTCTGAAGGACCAAACACTAACTCAAAAGGGGAAAATGGCAAAACAAAAAAGCAAAATGCAATCTCAAAAATCCAGTCCACCAAGAGCAAGTACAGGAGACACTGAAATACAGAACTCCAATAGTAACACACTGGAAATCTCTGAAAATATAGCAAGTGAAATAAAAAAAAATTCCATGAGACCATAGAGGAAATCAAATTAGAAGTACTTTCCTATGTAAAGATAGAAATAACAAACTTAGTAAACAGCTAAAGAAGAAATAGAAAAAAGTACAAGAGCATTGGAAATTGAAACCTTGAATGAACAATATAGAAAACAAGCAGAATGCATGAAACAAATTCAAAGAGACATCCAAGGAACAAAAAAAATTCTATTCAAAGCATGCAAAACCATTTAAATGAAGCTAAGGATAGGATTTCAGACCTTCAGGACAGGATTGCAATTAGTGATTATGAAAGGATATAACTTTTAAAAATAACAAAGCAGCACAAAATGACAATCTGGAAGTTTCAAGATGATGCCAAGAGCAAACATTTAAGATTAATAGGCATTAGTGAAGACACTGGAGTCAATGCAAATAACATAACTAAAATATTCACAGAAGTAATAGAAGAATATTTCCCAAATATGAGGAAAATGTCTGATATGCAGATAAGTGAGGCATACAGAACATCAAACAGTCACAACCAACATAAATCTACACCCACACACATAATAACTAAGATCTCAAACATACAGCATAAAAACAGGATATTAAAATCTGTTAGAGAAAAGATATAACTCACCTATCAAGGAAAGCCCATTAGAATCACAGAAGACTTTTCACCACAAACCCTCAAGTCAAGAAGAGTTTGGAGTGAGATATTTCAAGCCCTGAATGAAAACAACTTTGAACACAGACTGATGTACCCAGCAAAATTTTCATTCAGATTTAATGGTGAAACAAGATACTTCCATGACAAAGAACAACTGAAGAAAGTGACATCCACCAAACCAACACTAGAAAGAATATTGAACGACATACTAGACAAAGATAAAAATGACCACAATTCCCAGGACAACAACAGACAGAAACCACCAGGTAGGACAAGCAATTAAATAAGTGGGAAAAGCAGAAAGCAAACAACTGGAACATAACATAACATGACCAAGTCAAGCCAGTACATATCAGTGATATCCATATATGTAAATGGCCTCAATTCAACTATCAAAAGAAACAGATTGACAGAATGGGTCAAGAAACATGATCACATAATATGGTGCATAAAAGAAACACATCTGACCCAAAAGGAAACTCATAGATCAAAAGTCAAAGGATGGAAAACAGTATTCCATGAAACAGGAACCAAGAAAAAACCAGGGGTAAATATTCTATTTGTAGGCAATGTGAACTTCAAACCTAAAATGATTAAAAAATACAAAGAAGGTCACTACATACTCATAAGTAGAAAAATTCAAGAGGAAGAACTAACAATTATGAATATACATATACAAAACACAGGAGTACACAACTATAAGAGAGATATTAATAGACATGAAAAAACAAATACATGAGAACACAATTATTACAGGGGAACTTAATAGCCCACTGTCACAAAGACATAGATCAAGTAGACAAAAAGTCAGCAAAGAAATAATAGAACTGAACCATACCTGCAAGTGATTGGACTTAGTAGATGTTTACATAATATTCCACCCAATCATATAAGAACACACATTCTTCACAGATGCACATGGGACATGCTCCAACACATACCATATATTACCCATAAAACACTCTTAAGTAAATGCAAAGCTATTGAAATTATCCCATGAATAATATCAAAAATAGCACACTGAATTTTGAAATTAATGGCAAAAGAAATTTCAAAACCTGTATACATATGTGGAAATGAAATAAGAATCATTTGAACAAACAGTGGGCTACAGATGAAATTAAAGAAGAAATAAAGCCATGCGTATAATTCAATGAGAAGGCAGAAACAACACACTGTAATCTGTGGGAAGCAATGAAAGTCATCTTAAGAGGGAAATATACACCAACAAATTGTCATATCAAGAAAACAGAATGTCCCTTCACCCACAGGAAGTCTCCCAGAAAGCAGCATCTTGGCCTGTCTCTTTGGGACCCGAAACTCTCGGACCCGTAGAGTGGCCTGGGCTGTTTGGATCGAAAGTCTGAGCAGACCTGCATCTCGGCACGACTGTTTGAGACTGGTAGGCCCGCCCTTCATCCACAGGGAACTGCCTGGAGATCGGCATGTGGGCCAGGTCTGTTTGGGCCCATAGCCGTGCCCTTCACCCCCAGGAAGTCTCCCAGAAAGCAGAATCTTGGCCTGTCTCTTTAGGACCCGAAACTCTCGGATCCATAGAGTGGCCGTGGCTGTTTGGATCTGAAGTCTGCGCAGACCAGCATCTCGGTGCTACTGTTTGGCACTGGTAGGCCCGCCCTTCATCTGCAGGGAACTGCCTGGAGACCAGCATCTGGGCCAGGTCTGTTTGGGCCCATAGCCCCG
>PVJX010036596.1:0-17492 GCA_004027295.1 Dolichotis patagonum
AAAAAAGTTTGAAATGTAAAAATACATTATTATTTGCAGGAGTTATGGATAAGACAAAGTTTCTGATTAAAAAGGCCCATAAGAGGAAATTCTCTGACATTTTACAATTGTTTTGCAGCAAGATGTCATGATATGAAAAATTCTAAACATGTATCATAGTAAGTTTTTTATCACTGGAACAAAATACTCCACACCAGTTCAAATAGGAGAAATTTATTTTGGTTCACATTTTCAGTCCATATTTTCAATGCATGGTCAACAGACTCCAGGCAGAAAGATCATGGTGGAAATTGGCAGAGGAAAAGGCCCTCACATCTCAACAGCCAAGAAGCAATGTAAGACAAGAGAAACTGAGAATGGAGATAAGCCCTTTGGGTCACATCACTAGCAATCCACCAAATCTACCACCTAAGAGTGTACACAGCTATTAAACTAATTGCCTCTAATCCAATCACTTTCCAAAACTCCTGAATGAAAGTTTTGGATGATATCCCAGATCTAAACAATAACAATACACATTAAAACTTAGGGAGCCTTGTGTCTCAGTGATTAAATACCTATATTTATAATTTTACTTTAAATAGTAAGACAATAAAAACTGAAAAAAATCAACTTTCACTATTGTGACGGGCATCAGACAACCTTCATTGTGTCTTCTACATGAAATAAATCTTGAGTTAATGCAATGCCCTCTCTACCAGCTAAACAATTTTCGCAACTCCTACTCAAATACCCTACCACTATAATCACTCATAAATTGATTTCCAAAAATCATTCCAATTAAAAAACAAATGCTCATAATCATTATGATCACTATACAGAATTCAGATTAGAAACAATGTCACTATTTAACCAGTTTAGAATGGTATCTTCACAAACTATCTATTTCCCTAAGGTCTTTTACCTTGCATCTGCCGGTGCTGTTTATCCTTTACTAACTTCTCTAATTCAGCCTGTCTCAAGTGCACTATTATTTCCCATGTGCATATTCTAAAATTCAAACAATTCTTATTTCATCATTCCTTTTGGATGAATTATACTATGATACACTAATATAAGGGCACAATAAATGTATGATATTTGGTCATGGATTATGTATTTCCTCAGTCATTGGATGATGCAATTTACTTTGGATTTTGTCCCAGACTAGATCCTGGTTATTCTCAAAATATGTGTCAGAGGGCTTTTTATTTTTTTCCTTTATTTTTATTTTGCATAACCTTATTACACAAATTTAAATTGATATCATGTACATCGCAAACCTTAATGATTTTAATTTTTTACTGTATGATAGTAGTGCATCAAATTGATAAATAAAAAGATAGGCAGGCCTCATCTATAGTGACTTTGGTCAAGTGTTTACTAAAACATTTAGTATATAGCAATTTAAAAATTCCTAATAATAATTAATAAGTTAATAAAATAGTTTTTATTAATTACCGTTTCTTCTTCTTCTTCTTCTTCTTCTTCTTCTTCTTCTTCTTCTTCTCCTTCTCCTTCTCCTTCTCCTTCTCCTTCTCCTTCTTCTTCTTCTTCTATACCAGGGATGGAACTCATGACTTTGCACTTGCCAGGCAGATATTTGTGTCACTGAGCTAAATCCCTATCCCCAATTACTCAGTTACTAACTTAGGTAATGTCATAATAAGATGATATTGGAATTATCCACTTCCTGACTTAGATAGTGCCATAATAAGAGGATATTGGAACATAAAAGTACTTGCTATCAAACAAAAGTATCTTAGAAAAGACAAGAACCTATGCCAAATAATTTTAACTGAAGTTTATACCACAGTAAAAGTAGCATTTCTGGCTAAGAACATAAAAGTCTAGATTGTGTGACTTACAATGTAGTAGCTACTAAAAGTTATGACTCTATAAATTTAGTTAAAATTTAAATATAATTTTAAAATTCAGTTGCATATTTACACTATCTATATATCAACCACTCAGGAGGCATATGCAGCTAAGTGATAATATATTGAAAAGCACACATATGGAATGCATGCATCATAACAGAGAGTTTTATTTGAGTACTTGTAGATGGTGGGCATGAGAATGTAAAAAAGAGATATCGTTCTTTGGAGAAATTATAGTCTTTAACTTAATTATGAATTTGCTGAGGTTTAGAATTTTTCTTGTAAACTTCAGAGAACCCAGTATGATGATTCAAAGAATTGTGAGTTTGGCCAGAAAGGAAGCTTCAATAAAGTAGTGGCCTGCAAAGATGGAATAGAGGAGAAACTGATCACTGAAAAGATCAGCAATAAAATGTCAAATACTTCAAAAGAAGACAACAAATAGGAAGGCCTCAGGACATCATAAGAACCAAGAAGACTCCAAGATTTCCAGTATCAGAGTTGCAAAGGTTAAACACTTTGTTTTGAGAAGAGTCCCAAAGCATCATGCTCCAGAGTGGTGGTGACATAGGGAAGCTGATTCTTGACATTTGGTTTATAGGCACTTCTGCAACTAAGAGAGAAAGAATAGTGGTTACTGTTCCAGATGGTGGTACACCTTAGCATCATCCACATGGTGCTGGTTTTAGGCGCATACAGAATTCAAGAGTTGTGGAGAGAAACATTTTCACTCAGAATTCAGAAGGCTTGGAAGGCCAGACAGTATGCCCGAGAGAGGACACTGTGTGAAGCTGTGAATATGATGCCCAAAGGGATGGGAAGGGGGTTTCAAAAGTTTGGAGAAGCCAGAAATGTGAACCATCTGAGAAAAACTACAAGGAGGGACCAAAGCCAGCTCCAGAGAGAAGCCATGGGAGCTACAACCACCAGTAGTGTGGTAGAGGTTGAGACACTCAAGCCCTGTATACTTCACAACTTGCCACAGATTGCCAGGGATGCTGGAAGTGTACCTGTGGTATTTAATGTTTTTCCCACTGGATTTTGAGCTTGCTTTGGGCCCATTTCTTTATAATTCCCTAATTGTAACTTTTTGAATGGAAATGTCTATCTTGTGCCATTTAATGTTGGAAAAGTTTAACTTCCTTTTCATTTGTACAGGGGCTTGCATCTAAGAGTTTGTCTTAAGTCTCAGAGGTGACGTTGGACTTGGACTTTTCAACAGTACTGAAACTTCTAGAACTTTGATAACTCTTAGAGATGGACTAAATGCCTTTTGCATAAAGGGATGAGCATGAATCTTTGGTGGGGACAGGAGAAGAATGTTATTACTTGTGTTTAGGTGTCCCTTCAAAGCCTCATGTGGTTATAGTGGGACTCTTTCAGAGGTGGCTAGATCTACTGTGTGTGATTGTTTCATAGTGCAATACTGGGATTCATGTGTGTCATGACTAAATCAGTCCACTGATTGATTTGGCACTGCTCTAATCCCAATAGCCTAGATACAATACAAAAGGAGCAGAGAGATGCTGTTATGCTCTCCTCTTTGTTTGTTTCTTTTGCTACCTTCTGTTCACCATGACCTGTTCTCTGCAAAGCAACTGTCTTGGAGCCAACTAATTACGAAAACTCTACAAATTGTGAGGTAAATAAATGTTTCTCCCTTAACTGTGGTTGTTGGGTATTCTGTCTCAGCAATGAAAGAAAAGTGACTGACACAAACCCATCATACTCAAGAAGAGCCTCCAACAGATGTTGCTCCCCAGGATTCATTTCACTGGGCTCAGACATCTAGAGACTCAGAGATGTTGAAGTTATGATCCAAGGGAGTCTGCTTACTGCTCAAACTGGCAGCAGAATCTGATGTTTTTCATGTGACACTGATTATTTTGGCATGTGAAGCACAAGAGTTATGGAATCATGGAGACTTCCACATGGATTTCAAGACAAGGAATTCCACAGAAGACAGTGCATGATGCTGTGGGAATTAAAGGAAAAGCAAACCTCAGGAAGATAAAGATGCCATAAACATGGAATGTCTACTGAGGAAAGCTGCAGGCCACAAACAGAGGCAGCCCAAGAAAAAGGCCACATAGATTATAATTGGCAAAATTATAGGGTCAGACATGGTGAAACTCACATTTTACCACCGTGCTCCCAGGATAGCAGATATAAAGCTATAGGACATAATATTTCCCTTGTATGTTGTAGTCTTGATTGCTCTGATTCCTTCTCATCCTTTCATTCCTCCTTTCTGGAGTGGGAATATTAACCTTGGGCCATTTTATCTTGGGATTATGTAGCTTGTTTTTCATTTTTACAGAGAATCTCAGCCAAGAGATTGCCTTGAATTTCATAAGAGGCTTTAATATGATTTTTGAAAAATGCTGGAATTAGTGAGACTTTCCAGATGGAATTAGTGTCTTTCTGGTTGTGCCCAGGATAGCTAAGCAGAATTATGCAATTGTTATTTATTGTCTTTATTTGGAGGCTAAATACCATTTTAAAATATGAGTTAGTATATGAAATTCATGGGGTGGATGGGATTGCTAGTCCTATTGTGTAAAGTTGACTGGATTAAGAAATATCCAGCATATTAGTAAAGCAAAATTATGTGTGTATCTGGATGGACCACAGAGGCCTCAGATTGGCTACTTGTACAGTACCCTCTTCCTCTCTGGCACTATTCCATTGCTCTGCTTCCTGGCTGTCATGAAATAAGCAGTTTTTCTCAACTACACACTTCTCATATGATGTACCTACCTTAGAGTCAAATCATTATGATTGGCATCCCTGGAGCTTTGTGCCAAAATAAACCTGTTCTCCTCTAATTTGTGTATATGTTGGGTATTTTGTCTGAGCAGTGAAAAGCTCACTAACACAGAAAATGTCTAGTCATACACCAAAATAATGCTTCCTGTTGAATATAATAAAGGTAGCCAATTAGAGTAAACTTTTATGCTATGATTTTGAAAATGAGTTCTAGATGTTGATATTACAAACTTTAGAACAAAAAAATGGATGAAAACTTGGTGTCATTGTATACACCTGTAGTCCTACCTAATCATGAGACTCAGAAAGATCTCAAGTTTGAGGTCAGCCTAGTTAAATTAGAAAGATATAACTTCAAAGTAAACTTTTTAAATGGCTAACAATATAACTCAGCCTTCCCTGGGTTCAATTTTCAGTGGCACACAAACACACACACACACACACACACACACACACACACACACAAACACAAAGAATAGATGTGATTTAAAAGTCAGGAAAAGGATGCTGATAATTGTTATATATAATAGTTTACCTTTTCTAATTTAAATTATCTCAAGTAGTAGAAGTTGCCAAAGATATACTGCCTATGTCATTTATTTGTGATTAATTATTTCTTTCAAAATAAAAATCATTTTATAACATAATTTATGCACAGTTACAGTGGAGCATTTTTAGTTTATTTCCTTCAGATTATTTCTTAATAATTACTCTATAAGTCTTTCTAATAATTAGTCTATAGTCTCCCAAATCATAATGAGATGTCTTAATGTATTTTTGTATTTACTGTTTTCTCATTTTATTCACTACAAGTTGAAGTCAGAACCCTGAAATAGGAAGGTTTGAATCCTGCACAGCATTGAGCTCTGTAAATCACCAGTGTTTATATTTCTTGTTAAAGGCCCTAATGTTTCTCTGTACTTTAACTGGTTGAAATAAAAGATTTTGTAAATATAGCTCCACTGGAAATATTTGGCATTTTCAAAATTTCTTGGACACATTGCTCTTCAGTTATAACAGAGGTCAGGCAACTTTATGTAGAATTAACATACGTGTCTTATATTTTGCCTCTGAGGAATGCTATGAGATTTAACTCTCATATTGAGAGATCTGTGTAATCAAATTAGTAGTGAAGAATAAAATGTGTAAATATGATGACAAGAGTTCAATTAAAACTGACATAATTTAAAATCCTAAAAAGCATTATATGCAAGACAAACTATCTGTTGTCATTACCTTAAAGTAATAAGGAGAATAGCTCTGTCTTAAAGTAATACAACAGTCCTTAAAATCTAGTCTCAAATTCTCATTCATTTAAAACACAGCAGTCATTTTGGCATTCCCTTGTTTCAAAACTCAAAGTCAACTCTCTTTAATATTTAGGTACCTGAGACATAAAGTAAGTTTTAGATCTGAAAAAAAGGCTACATATATTGCTTTCACCATCTCATATCAATATATGTCATAATTTTTTCCACTGCTTTCCAGCCTACACTGCAGTAAATGACAATTGTTCTCTTCATTAAAAGTGAGCTACATACTTCTCTACAGTGCTTGTCTAGGCCTCAGTCTCCTCATCCATAAAATAATAGTATCTACCTAAAGGGATTGCTCTAAAGATTACATAAGATAATATATACAATATTAAGCATAGCTTTGGAATTTTAAAGGTGCTTCATAACGGATGTAATGGTCGCTACCCCTATTAGTTCTTTTTATCACCTTGATTATTCACAAAGCCTTCTCTAATCCCAGGAAAGCTTTATAAATCTTTTCTTTTGCCATTAATTTTCTATTTCAATCCACTATGGTCAGGTAATAGGCATGGGATAAGTTTAATTCCTTTGCATTTACCTAATTATATCCTATGAGAGAGTATATATTCTAATTTGGAGAATGTCCTCTTTGCAACTAAAAAGAATGTGCATTCTAATGTTAGTGGAACACTCTGTAAAAATCTGAGTCCATTTATTCAAAACTTTGGTTCAGTTTTATATTCCATTTTTTATTTTCTTTGTAGCTGATCTATTTTTGACAGTGGGATATTGATGTCCCCCATTACAACTATAGTAGCACGTATTTGATTTTTCATGTCCATTAACATTTGTCTTATATAGTTGGTTGCACTAGTATTTGGTGCATATATATTTATGACTGTTATTCTTCTTCTTGGATTGTTCCCTTTTAAAAAGTGTAATGAACTTTTTTATCTCAATCAGTCTTGGCTTATATCCACTTTATCTGCAAATACAATAGCTACTCTGGATTTTTTCTGGATTCCTATAGCATGGAGTATTGTTTTCCTATGACTTTTGGTGTATGAATTTATTTTTGAATTAAATGTGTTTCTTGTATGCAGCATATTTTTGGATCTTGCTTCTTGATCCATTCTGCTAGTCTTTCTTTTGACTGGTGAAATGAGATCATTAACTTCAATGGTTATAACTGATATTTATTGGCTTATCCTTGTCATGTTATTTTCCTATAGTTGGCTCTACTTTTCCCTTCTTTTTAATTGCTTGTCTTGCCCAGTGGACTAATTTTGTTGAGTTTTGTGGAGTTGTAGTCCTTATTATCTCTTTCTATAATGTTCTTTAGAACATTTTAAAGTGCTGTCTTAGTGTTCATGAATTTCCTCAGGTGTTCTTTCTCATAGATGTACTTTATTTCTCCATTAATTCTGAAAGGCACCTATCTGGGTTGGAGGCTGTTTTCTTTTATAGCTTGAAATGCATCATCCTTTTCAGTAGTTAATGATAATACAAGTCATGGGCATAAAAAAATTCTTCAATTGATATTAGTACAAATCTTCCTTTTCAATGAACTAAAAGACACTTGTAGTACAATTAATTTGCATTAACCTCTCCTTGACTGGAGGGTTTGTGTTGAAAAGTCTGGTGTGATTCTGATGGACTTTTCCTTATCACTTGCTTCTTTTCTCTAACAGCTTCTAATATTCTGTTCTTTTGTTGGAATATTGACTATTATGTACCTTGGTATAGTTTTTTTTTTTTATTTTGTATAACTGGAGTTCTACAGTTCTCATTTCTCTGTATTTCAAAGTCTTTTTCTCTACTCTAGAAGTTCTCTGCCATATCATCTATGAATAAGTTATTTTTATGTCATTTGTACTGTCTCCTGTTTTTTCATCAACTCTAATCATTCTTATATTATTCTTTGAATCATCTAGCAGCTGCTCGATTGATTTCTTCTGGTCCTTTGTTATTTTTAAGAAATATTTCTCTTCATGATTGCTAACCACAACCTTTCTTCTATATCTGAAATTTTGTCCTCACATTAGCTCATTCTGTTGCATATAGTTTCAGTGGAATTTTTTTATTATTTATTTTAGGGCTCCAAGAGGATAAAAACCCTCTGCAGACTTCCAGATTCTGGTGACTAAGACAAGGAATATCTCTGGGCAGCCCGTCTTTGTTTAATTTTTCAAACAATGCAAAAAAACTGAGCAGGATCTTGGGAGTGGATCAAGGACTTTTCCAATTAACAGATTACATTTATTTTAGGAGCAATATCTTATGTTAATTTTAAAGAAGTATCATAGGAGAAGATCTCCATGCTGCATTTCATCATAGGAGTGAAATACCTGCAGCTACAATCTCTAGTTAATTGGAGTTGTAGCCAGGTATCCTCTGCTGTGACCATATCTTGCCCTTTGAGGTGTCCCTTTGTTCATGGATCAGCCATGCCCCAGCCATGCCACTGCCCCACACATATGTTCAATTTCCAGTTTTAACAGATCCCAAAATATTTCTCCCTTTTATTTAGTTTCTTCATGGAATGGGCTTCAAGTGAGGCTGAAGAAGCTGTGTTGGGAAACCTCTCCCAATTTAAACACTTTACAGGCCATCAATCCATATCAATAATCAGTTACCAATGTAGCCAGCAATTGTCAGAAGGTGTTAATAATTTGAGCTTCTTTTATAGCTAGCATTTTACTATAGCACTGCATTATACTATTTGAAGTTATACTTTTCTGCAAGAAGTTCAAGACCAAATTACGATGAAACCTGTATTAAATAAAAATCTATTTCTTGCTATCTATCAAGGTCACTTAGGTCTCCTCAGGAATTGCCTTGGAAACATGTATAGCACCTCTTGACTCTACATCCACCATCAGGATGAGTCATGGCCATTGCTTGACCAAGTTACATTTCATGAAAGCTTGGAGATTATTTCTCCTGGTGACTCCCCTTAAACACACAATACATCAAAGATCACTTTCCTCTGTGGAATCATAACCTTCTTGGTCTCAGTGAGACCAGGGGCTTACTGAGTCTCTCTGATGACACAAGCAGAGGTTTTTTAAGTCCTGGGTCTTCATTGACCTTAAGGGGCTGGGGCCAAAATATTGGCTATCTGCTTAGCCCATCTGTTTCTCTAATTTTTGGTCTCTAAACCTCAGGTGTTGAACATCCAAAATAAAAGATCGATAATAATACAATGTATTAAAGACATTAAACTTAATGTTACTATCTTAGCTAAATATGAAACGCCTTAGAACATTAAATGAAATTATTTTCTACTATCTATGGACATTTTAACATGTGAATACTGTCATGGTTTATGTCGGTGGCCCCCAGGCCTCATGTATTGCATTGTACATTTGTGATTGGTTCATTGTCTAGTGCATGGATTGGTGGTGACAGTGTTAAACCCTCCTAGGGGGTGGAGCCAGGATGTGATGTAGTGGTAGGAAGAAGATGTGTCTCTCTCTTGCCAGTTTCCGCTTGCGGTTTGCAGCTGCCATGAACCGCGGCCCTGCCATGCCACCCTGCCTTGGAGCCAACTGAGTATGGACTGAAACCTCCAAAAACTGTAAGAAATAAACCTTTGCTTCCCCAACTTTGGGCATCAGGTATTTTGTCTCAGCAATGAGTAAAAAGTAACTAAGACAAATACCTATAGAATGTTGTTACATATTTTACATAGAAAATGAGAAATCAAAATCATACATATTATTGTATCATGACAATTATGATATTGTTGTAGCAATACAAATTTCTATTTTGACATAAAATACCCCTGTCAGTCAATCATCCCTATCTAATTCATAAAAAGCTTTTATCTAACTTATTGACCTTTAGTGGAATGTGAATTTCATAATTTTTTGATACCAGCAGAGGTCTAAACATGAAACAAAATTTTGTCTCCAAAAACAATCAGTTTTACATTTTTGAAGACCTGTACATTTGGAAGCATGAATATATGAATACACCATGAGGTTAGTAACAATATATCATAGCCATATGATACCTTTGTATGAGCATTTTTAAATAGAAAACCTTATATTATTTCTTTTGATGATGACCAATGTGAACATATTATGATAATATTTTATATAACTTTAGTTGGGGTATCTCTTATAAGGTTATAGAGATCATTGGGACCTCCAATCAACAAATAAGAACTGGTTGAAAATGTCACCAGGCATGGCCTGAGATATAGCTCAGTGGCACAAGCACCTGTCTGGTGACTGTGAGGTCATGAGTTCAATCCCCAGTACTAAAAAAAGAAAAAATATTACTAGGAAGCTGCTTTCTTATTTATCAACTGGAGTCCTGTCCAACAATTCCAATGCCAAGGGATTTTGTTTATTCATCATAATAAAATACTCTCTTTTTTATGACTGATGAAAAGCCCAATAATAACATTTAACCCATTAATTTTGTAAACAATGAGACTCTCAAATGTAAATATGTTCCATTTATATAACCAGTCTTTGTATCATTTGGGCCAGCTGACAACAAAGGCGGCATTTGTACCAAGTGGAAGCATCTTTTGTAATTTTGTGACCCAAATAAACCTTTGATCAAATGATCCATAAATGCAAAAGAAAGAGGAAAAGACAAAAATTGTTGAGCTCAAAAATAAAAAGAACAAACATCTCTTCACAGATCATGGACAGATGAACTGTATAGATTGGGACAGACATAGAAACAAGCACACAGCTTGTTGATGCCCATGAGAACTCTCTTAAGTTCCCAGAAGGGTATTTATTATACCCTTTTGCTGAACTAGCTCACTTAACACTCCCTGTGTTCTTGGAACTGGAACACCTGCTCACCTCCAGCACCCCGTGCCCTCAGGGCATTTCCTAGGTGCTCCATGCCACTTGGGCACTCCTATACAGCACTTGTGCTTGTGACTTCATATGTGAATGATCACTAGCTCATTTGATTACCAACACTTGCTTATAAACAGACTCAACAAACAGACCACAGATACACAGATGGACTGACGAATTATAATAATTTTTTACAATTTTAAAATTTATAACTGTAAACTGACTAGTCAAATCTGTTATGGCTCAATTAGCAGAGATCTCATATAAAAGGATTTAGTAAAGTCTATAATGAACATATACTTTTACATTTTATCTTAAGAATTCTAGTAACTTGTATGTCCCTTTCTTTCATTAAACTTTCAGTTTGGTTATCTCTATATACTCATCACATATTTAGATCTTTGGTTTTGTTTTTGATTACCATCTCCTGGGCATCCTGGGTCAATTAATGTTGGTTTTAGATTTGTCCTTTTCTGTCAGTTGTGTAGTTTCTGAGGCATCACTGTCATAGGACTGAGTGTCTGCTTCTGGAGAGGTGGAATCAACTCCATCTCTGGGTTTGGATCCATGATACAGCCAGACAGCTTGCCCTGGCACCCAGATATACCATTCATCATTCTCTGAAAAACACAAGCATATCCTGGACCCCACATTAGCACTGGACTGGGTGCTTTTATTGTCCATATGAAGATCTTTCCAACAGACTCTTTTTGGCTTTTTTTGATTGCGTTATCTTTCTGCTGCAGTAGTTATATCTTTATTAGAATTTAAAACTCTTAAATGGTATATACTGCCAAGTGAAATCTATTATGAGGTGAACTCTCCCTTTTATTTTTGAAATTTAATTTATGAGCATGTTTAGCTATTTTCAGACCTGAAGATTATAAAGAATTTTTGTGGTAAGGTATAGAGAAAAAAACCCTGCGTTTTGTATTTAGGCACCTTGGGCTCTCTGTTGCCATTGTGACACAGACTGTGCTCCTGCTCTGGCCTGGATGCCCCTCTGTTGTTAGGGATCCAAGCACTAGTGCAGTGTAAACTTTTGATGCATAAAGCATGTGTGCAGACCATGGGAAACACCAGGGTGGCTCGGGCAAGGTCAGAGCCATGTCCCACCTCTTTGGGACCTTGTTCTGCCTTCTTGGTCCCAGGCTCAGTGATACAGTGCTGCCCATAGACCAGCCATTAAAAGACTTGGCAGGCCCTGGAGTTCCCTCCTCAGCACATGGGAGGCAGGGCTATAAACCCCAACTCCATGGCATAGATCCCACCTCACAAGCCAGGTGAGACCCAGGGAAAGTTCTCTGTGCCTTATGCCATTTATATATGTATTTTAAAGGCAAAATTCTGGAATGGCACTAATGGCTAGAAATCAAATCTAGGGGTGATTAGGTCACCCACTGAAGGAATTTTCCTCCACACTCTTGTGGCTACTATTCTAAATTGATCATAAATTTGTAACTCAAAAGCAAGTCAATTGCATGTGGCAGCAAAGGCTTTCTTTGTATCCCTCCAGGTTAAATCAATTTAGTATTTTTACTAGGGTGAGAAACACTACTCATGCCTGTAGAGCTGCAGTTGTCACATCCAGAGGCTATGCCACAGGCTGATGGCATTGGGCAATAACTGAATCATTTGGTCCTACGTCTAAAAACCCTTCAAATGCTTTTTTTATTGTCAATTTTATCTTGGGGTGGTCCTTCTTAATCTGTTGAACCCAGTAAGTATCAGAAGATCCAAGATCCTTAGGTACCCTTTCTTCATAGATTTTCCAGTTTTTGTCAAGGGAAGAATAACCAGTCGAGCAGTGCAGGAATCTGGGAATATTTGAACAGTGTTTTGAGTAAATTGAACTGTAACCTTGATTTCCCCTTGCAGCTAAAACAAGCAACATTGTTTCTTTACCTCTCTTGTCTGGGCCAAGCTCCAGGCTCAGTGGAGCTCTTTGCTTCCCTCCTCTGCTTGGGACTTGATTTTAAAATACTGCTCCACGGCTAGTTTTCTTGTGACCACAAGCCCACAATCATCAAGACACTTCTTAATCAAAATTCACAAAATAAAATACTGGAATAAAGAATACAGAAAGCTCCATATACATTTGTGATTCTTTAGAATGTATTTGTCCCATGCCTAACAACTGGTAAAACTAATACATTTTTTTCCCTTTTGGTTTCTTGTAAGTCAGTTTTCCCTTTGAATTCTCTTCAGCCTGTTTGTCTCTTTGGTTTCTCTCAAGCCTATCTGTATTTAGTTTTTTGGTTTTTGTTTTTGTTTTTCCCTAACGAACTCATTTTTTTATCCCCAAGTTTTATACCTGATGATGTCAATATCAATCCACTCCAGGTGATGAATATTGACCACTGCCTATTGACTTCTTTCCCCTGTTGCATGCAAATGAGACGTGTCCCCTCGCTCATTGTTTCTTCTTACAGAGGTCCATGTACAAATCAGAAGCTATTGACTGTGAGCTCTGTAACAAGCTCAAAACTGAAGGAATCAGATTCCAAGTTAAGAACATCTCAAGAGAAGTTATTTTTCCTGTGCTATGTGCCTTTTTAAGATTTTTTCCAGCTCTTTCCCAATCATCAGTATCTATAGTGCCTGTCTGAGGAAATCATCGATTATATTTGGTTACCTCTTCTAACATGTTTGCTAGGTCTTTCGTTGGCATATAAACTCCTGAGCATTTAAGAAGGCCTTGGAGCAGCTGTGAGTACCTCTGCTCCTCAGCTGAAATCCTTTGCCCCATTTTGCCTTTGGTGAGCTGGAAGTTTGGGATTGCATCTTATTTAAGTGTCTTCACATTTTCTATTTCTTTATATTTTTAGTTATATTCCTAGGTCAATGCTTATAAATTTTTTATGCTCTGTAGTTTTATTTCTAGTATTTAGAACACTTAGGAAATGACTACTTCTCAGAAATGTCTTCCAGAGGTAACTAACTCTCAGGTTTGGAGCCTATTGCAAGGTGCTAACTCTTCATTTGATTGGGCATGAGAAGTTGCTGCCTACTTGGCCCAGTCCCTAGTTTTTTGGCACCTCTATAGTATGTTTTAATGATCCTCAGGCAAGTTCAATCTTAGTATACTAGGAAGAACAACTGGTGAGAACAACTATGTCATCTTGGCTAAAGTGGTACAAACAATAACAATATCATCAAAAACAGCCTAGAAAATGATAAACTAAGGCAACTATTAATTTGCCACCCTTAACCATAGAGCTACATTTTTGGTTATATAAGAAAATCTAAACTGAACCAGAAAATTATATGCAATAAACAAGCCCTCTATGTGACAATTTTATTCTCTGGAAAAAAAAAAAACAAAAAACAAAAAAAAAAGAAGGGGATTAAATAGAAAAAATAGAGAAATAGAAGAGGAAGAAAGTAAAAGAAGATTGGAGAACAAAGGAAGATTATGCAAACTTTGGGAAGCCAGTGAAGAAGACAGGAGAGAAACAGAAAAGGAAGAAATAAAAATAAGAACACAACAAACAACAAATAACTAGAACCTGTGTTCACACTAATATAAAAACAACAAGAATCAAGAAAAAAACAAGAAAAGAGAGAAAAAGAGGAAAAAATAAAGAAGAAAAGAAGTGTCTACCTCAAGATGTGTCATGCCTGTCACTGGTAGACAATGGGGGTACACAGAGTTGATTAACCCCAGCAAGCCAGCTGTAGCTTTACAACACTGTAGTGGATAATCCCAGGGAGCCTGAACCTTTAGTTCCACTGAAGTTCAGAGCAGTTTCTGGCTGTGATGCTGGATTCAGATTTGTTCAGCTTCTTTATTTTTTCCTCTTTTTCTCTCTTTTCTTGTTTTTTCTTGATTCTTGTTATTTTTTATATGAGTGTGAACACAAGTTCTATTTATTTGTTGTTTGTTGTGTTCTTATTTTTATTTCTTCCTTTTCTGTTTCCCTCCTGTCTTCTTCACTGGTTTCCCAAAGTTTGCAGCTATCCCACCATCTTGAACTTGACTCCCTGACCTCTTGCCAAATAGAACTTGGCTCTCTAACGTCAACTCTGGGAGCTTCTAGATGGGGTCAGCAGTTTCACTGAGTTCCAAGCTCAGTTGGCCCCTCTCCTGGGGAACAACCTAACCCAAATAACTCACCAACCACTTCAGTCTGCTGTGTCTTATTGTTGTGTTTCACTGTTGCATTTCTCTGTTGAAGCTCTAAGGTCACCAGTCTCCATGAATCTGTGGATTTGAGCTTTGCCTCCCACACAGTGAGTCCAAGATTAGGAGGCTTGCCACATGCCACCTCCTTTTTCTTTGAAATCTCTCTCTTCACTCTCCCATGGGTTTCAGTTCTCCCTGCAGATCTTTGCTGGGTCCCAGGTATCCACTTGCCTCCTTCTCTTCCTCACATTGCTATATTCCAGCATCTGGACACCAAATCCCACAGAGGCTCTTTCTCTGCTCTTAGCTACTCTTGCATCTTCCCAGAAGTCCCTATTATTAAATATAGTTTCATCCAATACTTCATTGAATAAAATCATGATTCATTTCAATATAGCCATTTTAATCATTAATAACTTATGATTAATAATAATCCATGCATTAAAAAATTGTTAATCCACTCATATTATTGAGCACTTACTAAGTTCATATTATTAATTCATTAAACTATGTGTAATACTGCTATAAGGGAGCTTGTGGTCTAATAATTATGTTAATTAATTGTTTTAACATTTCAGGAAAGAGAAATATATCTTCACTTCTAAAATGCTGTGAGTACAGCTCACTACATTAATTTTAACTTGAAAAACTAATATATAGATAAAAAATACAAAAGATACTGAGCCAAAGCTCTCACATACAAGGAAAAAAAGAGAATACACACCTTAGGTTTTCAGCCCACTCATTTTTAATAGAAAAACTTAGTGATGACTCTACAATTTTTGATTTTGTCTCTGCCTCTGCATACTCTGTTAACATATTATTTAAATGCTTTAGGTCCTATGGATCATTATGTGGAAGTCATTTAAATAAAACAACAAAGTAGAAATGGTGACATTTCAGTTTTAGTCTACCTCCAAAGGAATGGTCTTGTATTAACTAGCTTTCCTGTTACTGAGACACAATACTCAACACCCACAAAGGAGAAACGATTTGGTTTTTAGTACATGGTTTCAGGAGATACAATATAAGATCAACAAGCTCCAGGAAGAAACATTATTTTGGAAATATATGGAGGAAAAATCTGCTTAGTTTATAGTGGCTAGGAAACAGAGCAGAGGAATGGTGCCAGAAACAAATTGAGAAAAAACCATATATATTATCCAAGGACATGTCTCCATGACCCACTCAGATACATTCAGAAGTATGGTCTACTAATCTGCTAAACATTTATTAAATGAAGGTGATATATAATAATTAATTACCATAATACACCCTTTGTGGACTTCACACCCAAATACGTATTCTTATGCTATATTTAATTTCCGATTAATGACAATAACAAGTTTCTAATTTCATCTACCATAATACAAAAATTCCACAAACAACCAAGAATAGACTTATACATTCTTCAAAGTTTCAACAGTTCCAGTATCTTTTGAAAGCCCAAGTTCAAGTCTCTTCTGAGACTCAAGGCAAACTCTTAGCTGTAAGCCTCCATGAAAATCAAAATCTACCTACAGAATTCAAAGGGACAATGGCAAAGTGTACATAGTCCCATACTACTGTAAATAAGTAGGGATAGATAAAAGACCTGGACCAAAGCAATCCAAAACCTATCAGGGAATCATTAAATCCTATTGCTCCAAATCTGGCACTCTGGGAATATTGTGGTAAAAGGTGAGTGCCCAAGTAGTTGAGAAGCTCCATAATTCGACTTTTCCAGTTGCAACCCACATAGCTTTCTCTTGGACTGGCTCTATTTGTAGCCTGCAACTTTTCTCAGTAGACATTCCATATTTCTGGCATCTCTGAATTCCTGGGTGTCTCTGTGGTACCTCTGCTTTCATTCCTACAACTTCATGTACTGTCCCCTAATGGGTGCCTTGCTGAGCTCTCAGGACATTTTTAAAATCTAGGTGGAAGCCATGATGATATCATAGCTCTTGCATTCTGTATGCCAGTAAAACTAGCATCACATAGATGAAGTCAAGGTTTGCTTTCAGAGGAAGGAGGAGTCAGGCCCCCTTAGCCCATTGCTGAATTATCTTCTGAGTGCTCAGAGTATTCTATGAGCATAATGACATGAATGCTACAAATCAATTCCCTAGGAAAGTCTTCTTGAGTCTCACTGCCTCTCTTCTCAAAAGAAAAATTGATATTTTGGTGAGTGTGCAATTGGTGGGATCTTTGCTGATTTTTGAGATCTTCTCAAGACATCTTTTGTTTTGTTTGTTTGTTCCTATAAAATTACATGGGTTGTTTTCTGCAGTTTTCTCAATAGCATTACCCTCCTTAGCATCCATAATGCCTATGGTCATTACTTGTGCTTGATTCTGAACCAAAAATTCACTTTTTTAAAAAATTTTTCTGCTCTTCATTTGCCCCTGATTTTCACTATAAATCTGGGGAAAAAAATCAACCAGCATACTCATGTAATGATCCAACTTTTAGGCTCTCTTAAAACTTCCTCTTCAGATAATTTAGTTCACTGCATTTAATCTAAAACTCCAGAAAACTCTCAGGACATGGAAAAACTGGAGATGAATGTTCTCTTCCAGAGTGTAACTTATATGGCCTCTAAATCAATTGCTGTAGTTTTTCTTCCCAACTAAAATTCCCTGATCATTCACTTTATTGTTCACATTCTTTG